>BPLS01032134.1:0-13527 GCA_019656275.1 Rhododendron kiyosumense
GTTTCCTTTAAAACTGCATCCAAGTAGTGTAATTTGGGCAAGTGGGACTCTTCTACTACGCTGTCCAGACCTACGATGCCTGACAATTCTTCTTGGACTTTTTTCATCATCGCTGGTTTATGTATCAGCTCTACCATCACCCACTCCACCGTGGTTGCTGTAGTGTCCGTTCCGCCCACCACAATGTCCTGTCATAGACATTTCGAATTAAGTAAAGGTTAAATTTCATGGATCTATTTCTATAATTTGAATGTAATTGGATTTCCGACAATAGAGAATAGGCTTAGTCAATGGTGGAAGAAGGTTGAGACCAACTATGTTTTGGTTACCATCTAGAGGGTGGAAGCCTAGATACGACCGGGGTGGTAGCCTAGTGGTGAATGTCTCACACTCACAGTGTTTGGTGTCCGGACGGCACTCTGTTGTGCCTTTCAACCTTGCTCGTCTAGCTGTAACCAACTAGCCCTTGATTAGGTGGTAAACCTATGGGTGATTGGTCCCTCTCGAGACTCGCTGCGGACTTGGAGTCCCTATGATCACGAACAAGAAAGGTTGTTCTAGCCTGTCGTCCATTCCACCCACAAAGTTCTCCATTTTTTTCGTTTACCGCTTGATCCAAACAAGCCTTAAAACTGCAAAGTAGTAAATCATGGCATAGAAAATCTTGATGAGACCTACCAAGGACCTTTTTGTTGCAACTTAGGAAGGACCTTTTTCTGCTTATTTAAGCTATTTTGAGGGAAAGTAGGAAGTTGAGTCAAACCCTCTAACACAGACTTTAGTGTGCAAAAAAGTTACAAGTAAAATTATAGCGGTCTTGCTATTGTCAACCTACTATGCTAACAATAAGCACACTAGAAGATAAAGAAAACATATTTCTGTGTACTTTTTAAACCCTATAATACACATTCACACACCTACTATTGTCGGCTCATTGAGCTGATTTTAGAATTTTTCAAATTATATGGTATGAAGTTTTATGGCCATAAAAAGTATTTAGTAAGGAAAGGAAATTACCAGCAGCATGGCCTTAATTTGTTGCAGAGTAATTGGCACTGAAACGTCTTCCTGCTCCTTCAGCTCCAAAAGGATCTGTATAAAATCCTTCTTTCCTTTTCCCTTCACTCCATCCTCCCGATCTCCCTCTTCTCTACTTATTTTCATCTGTGCCTCTAATATAGGATCAAGAATTCGCTCAACCCATTGCAACAATCTCTTCATTTCCCTCTCCACTCCCTGCACATCAAACCTTGCAAGAATCGGGAACAATCCGACATGTTTGGCTTCGCAAGTAGCCCGACCATTTTTAATATCACATCTCGAAACTCGATCCCAATGCTATCATCCCTCTGGCTATCGACCGTGCTCCCCCACAACATGCTCATTACCATGTTAAGCTCTGTTAGAAACGTTGTTTCGCTGACTTGCACCGCCGTGCCAATCTTGTTGGAAAATCGAATTCCCAAGACCCAGTAATGACGCGTACAGATTAGACAACAAAAACTGTAAAACCCTATAAAGCGGAATTAGGGTTCTACCTCAACTCCCTGCGACACGAACGCTAGTTGAACTTGTTATAGCACACCTTGCTATAAACCACGAGTATTGCTCGATCGTACCTTACGATCTTCTATCGTATTCCCTGCACGTGTCACGCCCTAGATTTTCAACATAATAATAATAATCTTTCATAAGGAAAATTATTGGAAAGTTCGTCATAATATCCCAGGGGTTTTCCCATAATCCACCCAAAAGCATAAATATCATCAAAGTTTACAATAGAGGCACTCCGGCCCCAAGTTTCATAGTTTAACAAAAGACAGCAAGTTTAGAGGTTACATGATTTAACAAATTATAAGAGTAGCTCAAAATTACAATTACATCTCTCAAAAGGATTTTACAAAGATGTGAAAGTAATTCCTCGGTGTTAGCTTTCAAAAGAATGGAGTCGTATGCACGTCAAGCATTCCAAATCAATGCCCTTGAGGTGTACCAGAAAATAATAATAGGTTGAGCTACACTAGCCCAGTAGAGAAATCTTTACTCAAACTATATGCATATAAGATGGACAATGCACCGAGATGAATATTGACAATAATGAAGCTTCTCACATGAACAAGAGTAAGAGAATCAGACATGGTAACCAACATCGTTCATTTTCATATCGCTTGAAAATCTCTAAGTTCACCATTTCCACTATGTTAAGTATTCTCGATTTCATGTCCGAGCATTTGGGACCTCGTGCATCCCGTAGTCATTCCGGCATCGCACCATTCGGTGGATCCGTGGCTTTCTTGTGCACTTCCGAGCATTTGGGACCCCGTGCATCCCGTTTCCGGCATCCCACGTTATAGTGGTTCCGTGGCTTTCTTCGTTTCGTTCTAAGTTGTGATTTTCCATTCTACAAGCCTCAATACCATAAAGCATGACGTATGTCAATCCAAAACATTCATAAAGTATGCCACAATACTCACGTAATAACCCAAATGCATAGACAAACGCACAAATATCATATTCACTTAGTTTGACACTTTTCTTTGTCATAACGAGAGCCAAAGGAGTGTGGACGAGCCACGAATCATTGGAACGCGAGCAATCGAGTTTAAACATGATAGAATGTGATTGGAGAGTGTTAGAAGTGATCGGGGATCAGCACAATTGACGGATAAGCAACGAAGTCAAAAATAGTTTTCTAAGTCATTGGTACCAATACCTCAAAAACTAGGTATTGGTACCATGACACTCCAGAGAGCAATTCGACTCAGGGTATTGGTACCTCAAAAACAAGGTATCGGTACCAAAGGTACCGGTACCTCAAAAATGTGGTATCGGTACCATGACAATCCATAGAGCAATTTGAAACGAGGTATCGGTACTTCAAAAACTAGGTATCGGTACCTTTGGTACCGATACCTCAAAAATGTGGTATCGGTACCACAGAGTTACAACGGACGATTTGCAGAAAAATCAATAACGAACATAACTTCGAATTCAACCATTTGGATCCCGATTTTTGGCACACAAACCACTCATAAACATGTAGAGAGAGTAAGAATTCCCTATCTCAACTTCGAGAGCAAAATCCAACGAGATTGATCGAGCCCTAGCCTTGAAATTCGAAATCCTTCGAGAATACTCCTCTCCGAGCTTGCTCCAACGAAACCCGAGGTCGAGAGCCCGAGAGGATGACGATTTAGTGAAGATCTTGGTAGGTTTTAAACTTGGAGTGGGATTTTTGGGTGAGGGTGTGAGAGAGAGAGGAGAGAGCCGAGAGAGAGGGAGACGTCGGGAGAGGGAGAAAGAAAATGGGGAATTTTTCTCTTCTACACACACACCCACACACATATATACTCACATATTCACATATTGCACATGCACCCCTCCACAAACAATCTTCTCACATTCACCCCAACTCATTTAAACTCAACAAACCCCATATTTTCCTCCATTATAATCATTAATAAACCTTTTTACTAATTTTCAAAAAATACGGGTCTTTACAGCACGTCTAGAACACGAACTAAGTGTGGACTCTTTCGTGATCTGTTTGCTCTCTCTAAGCCTGCCTTTATTTACTAAATAATAGAAAAATATCCAACCTGACCTAGAGAGCATAACGTGTATATATAGGGCTATGATAGGGACCTAAGGAGTAATAAGTCTGGGCTCCCAGTGTAAATAAGAAAATCTAATCCCACCAGGATTCTATTTCTTATTTCACTAATTATAATTCACCCCACTACAGAATTATAATTGCACTCCCGTCCTTATCTCAATTATATTACGAGCTCTATGATATTAAATACTTATTAATCTCCCCACGTTAAGATTACAGATACCCGTTGATTAAAATAAATTACTAACAATCTCCCACTTAATCAACATCTTAACTTATTCGATATGTCGGATACAAATATCCACCTGCAGCGTTTGACATAACCGAAACTTATAAGCTTACTCAAGGGGTATTATCAATCCCTATCGGTATGTGGATTCCATTAATAATTAATAATTGTAATATACATAATGTTGTGACCTAACTCACCGAGACTATTGACCGTATAAAGATCTCACTCTTTAATGAATCAAAGCCGCCAACATTAAATATATACCTCTAATAATTATCTTTGGATTAAGAGCATAAACATTCATAATAACCATGAGATTCCAATTGTTTTATAAAGTCAGTACAAAAACAATTACCTCAATGCGGTCCCATTCAATACATACAAAGTGTACTAGCACAATGAGTTAGAACTAGACCGTTCTCTGTAGTCAAGACAGACCTACTAAACATTGTACTACAGTCCTACCGATGGTGTGTCCAGTTCCATCTAAGGCTGTGAACCATATCTTATATTTCATAAGAACTGATGATCTAAGCTTCTGTGTGTAAGCCGAACTCTACACACTAGAACATCTACTATGTAAAATAAAAGACACACATGCACAATATACAATAATATTATGCAAACATTGCCCATAAAAAATTCTCATCAAAAATGGATAAAACTGATTAATAAATAACAATAAAATATTAATCCATTACACAAAAGCATAACTTTTAGTATAATTTTCTAACAAACTCCCACTAAGACTCAAAAGCATGCTGCCACGCATCTCACTTCCATTCCCTCAACGTGACTATCAAAAGTCTTAGCCTATAAGTTGTACGTCAAAGGATCTACTAGGTTGTTTACTGATGCGATCTTGAACACAGCTATATCACCTCACTGAACGATCTATCGAATCAGGTGATACTTACGCTCGACGTGTTTTCCTTCTTATGAGTCATGGCTCCTTAGAGTTAGCAATTCCACCACCACTATTGTCACAATAGATGTAATAGCTAACTGCACTAAAGGAATCACTTCTAGATCCATCAAGAAGTTTCTAAGCCAAACGGCCTCTTTGGCTGCTTAAAAAGTTACCACATACTCGGCCTTCATGATGGAATCAATCAATGCACGATTGTTTGATACTCCTCCAACTTAAGGCTCGACCTCCCTAGGTAAACACATATCCCGAGGTATATTTTCTGGAATCCTTATCTGACACAAAGTCTTAGTCTATGTACCAATAAGGTATCAAACTATCTGACTAGTAAACCAACATATAATCTCTAGTTCTTTTCAGATACTTGAAAATATGTTTCACAACATTCCAACACTCTTACCCTGAATTAGACTGAAATCTACTAACCATGCCAACAGCAAAGTAAATATCAGGTCTAGTATATAGCATAGCATACATGAGGCTTCCTACGTCCAAGGCATAAGGAACTGTCTTCATCTTCTCCATCTCCTCAGGTATCTTACAATACTGATCCTTGGATAGGTTGATTCCATGTCTAAAAAGAGAGGAACCCTTTCTTGGAATCCTGCATGCTAAAATGACCAAGGATCTCATCGATATAAGTAACTTATGATAAGCCCAACATCCTATACTTGCGATCTCACATAAGCTTAATCCCAAGGATGTGACCGGCTTCTCTCAAGTCTTTCATATCGAACTGGCTAGATAGTCACACCTTTATCGAAGACAACATTCCCACATCGTTTTCGATTAGCTGAATATCATCTACGTATAGTACCAGGAATACCACCACTTTTCCATTGCGCTTCTTGTACACACATGACTCATCTGGACATTGATCAAAATAAAAAAAAACTTAATTGCTTGATCAAAACAGATGCTTCAAGATCTAGATGCTTACTTGAGCCCATGAATAGACTCCTTAAGCTTGCATAATGTACGCTCTTGACCCTTTGCTATGAATCCATCTGATTCCATTATGTGGATGCGTTTATCCAAATTTTTATGCAGGAATGCAGATTTCACAGCCTTTTGTCAAAAATCTGCATCTTTATCTTCTAATTCCTCATTGTAGTTGCAGGGTTCAGCATGTTGTTCTTCAGGGATCATATCATAAGATTCTCCCAAGAACGTAAACCGATTGGGTAGGATAACAACCCTCCCACTACAATGACAGGTGTGTCAACAACTCTTTCTTGCAGTGTAACCTCCTCCTGTTCTATTGGTGTTAAAGAAGTCTTTGTCGGTCCTTCTTCTCCCAATTTCTCTAAAACAATCTTGCTTCTGGGCTTGTGGTTTATTACATAGTCATCTTCTAAGAACCGTGCATTAGTGCCAACAATGACCTTCTTATCCGTAGGACTATAAAATAGTCCACCTTTCGTTCCTCTAGGGTACCCCACAAACAAGCAAACTTCTATCCTCGATTCCAATTTATCTGCATTCTCATTCAGCACATGTGCTGGACTACCCCAAAACCTGAACATGCTGCAGACTAGGTTTGGGCCCAGTCCACAGTTTTGTGGGTATATATGGTACTGACTTAGATGGTACCAAGTTAAGAATGTACGTTACTATTTCTAGTGTATGTCCCCAAAACGAAATTGATAAATCTGAATAACATACCAATGATCTAATCATATCCATAACAGTACTATTCCTTCTCTCTGCTACACCATTTTATTGTGGCATATGGTAACAAGTAGTCCCTAAACTTTTCCAAGAGGTATTCGCCACCACGATCAGATCGTAGTGTCTTTAGACATTTACTCAGACGCTTCTCCGTTTCCGCCCTATACTCCCTAAATTTCTCAAAGCATTCAGACTTACGGTGCATCAAATAAATGTATCCAAAACTTGAGTAATCATCAATCAAAGTGATGAAATACTCAAAATCACCTCCTGCTTGGACATTCATGGGTCCACACAAATCAAAATGAACCAATTTCAATGGCTCTTTGGCTCTTTAACCTTTTACTGATAAAAAAGTCTTTTGGTCATGTTACCTTATAAATAGAATCCACAAACTAAAAGTTCCTCAACTTCCAATGAACCTAAAGGTCCATCCCTGACTAATCTAAAATTCCTATTCAGATTAATATGACCAAGACATAAGTGCCAAAGATACATTTGGTTCAATTTAGAAGGCTTATTTCTCTTACATGGCATATCATGAGTGTTATTCAATTTATGCAGTTGCACTGTAGGAAATATAAGATTAATAAAGTAGAGATTATCCACCAATGAACCAGAATAGATAAAATGTTTATTTAACTTAATAACCACAAAGTTATTAAAATAAACCAAATATCCTTCTTTAATCAACTTAGAAACTGAAACCAAGTTTCTTCTAAGTGTGAGAATATAAAGACAATCTCTCAAAATTAAACTCCTATTATTACTAAAATTTAAAATAACATTTCCTACTACAACTGCTGCCACTCTCGTAGCATTACCCATGTGTAGATAAATCGTTCATTCACTGAGTCTTCTGGTTTCCTAGAACCCATGCAATAAATTGCAAATATGATTAGTGGTTCCCGTATCTACACACCAGGTACTGGCAGATAAAACCACTAAACATGATTCAAAGACTAACGAAAAGATGTATCTTGATTATTCACTTTATTGGGATAGAATAGACATTCATTCTTCCAGTGTTCTTCCTGCTTGTAGTGAAAACACTTGCCCGTAGGCTTTTTCACTCTACCTTGAGACGCATAATTGCCTCCACAACCTTTTTTCTGAGACTTGCTCTGGTTCTTCTTACCTTTCAGCTTAGAAGTAGAAACTTTTTCTGCCACTAACATTGATGGTGGTTTCTTCACAACCAAAAGGCCCTCAGCTGCTTGGAGTTCCTTAAAAAGTTTCGCCAAAGATAAATATATTATGTTTATATAATAGTTCAGACAAAATTACTTAAAAACTCTCATACTGCAGTTAGTTAAAAACGAAATCGATCTGGGTTTCCCCATCAATTTCAACTCCAAGGATCTCTAGTTCATTAAGAAGAGCTATCATTTTAAGAACATGATCCGTAATCGGGGTCCATTTAACACGGGTGATACCAATTTTTATAAAATTTTGCTTCCTATTCTGTGGCATTCTCATCAGGTCTAGGAGGGCACATCTCAGACAACACAAAATTGTGCCCTTCAGCAGTTAACACAATATCCAAGTTTCTTTTTCAGTCAATATAATTCGATCCAGTAAGTTTATTTTCTTTGAGAATAATGACAAATGGATTGAAAAAACCCATTTTTGAATCTGAGAATCACATAACTACAATTATGAAGAGTAATAAAAACTTGAATTTTTTTTTAATATTGGTTCCATCAATCACATGTTAAAAGAAAAATATTGGCAACCCTACACACCGTGAAGAGTATGCCTCGATGGGAAGGTCGTCTACTCTTCATCATTCGTGTAGATAGGCACAACCTTTTAATTTTACTATCCAGACACTAGACCATGCCAAGCAAAATTAAATAGCCAATATTCCTTCGATCCTATAAATAATAATAATGACTCAGATGGTGATGATATTATTATTTACAGCTAAGTATATACCATTACCTAGCCCCATGACCCATTTTTCCGTTATAAATTACCTCAGATGGAGAAGTAATTCACACAACAATTATCATAAACCTATCCTTTAAGGAAGTTTGTACCGATGAGTCCATAAATAATTTTACCCGATGGGGGGGAAGGTTCTAAAACCATCACACAAAATTAATTATATCATCTACATACTAATAATGGAGACCGTGGGATTTATAAAAATAAACTCCCTCTCCCACTTAGTTATTTAAAAATAATTTGTGAGGGTTATCAAAATTTTCGAATTTGCAAAACCGTGATTTAGGTCAAAGCCAAATAACACCATGTTGTCCCAATATGGTAAACTATCACATATGCAAATAATATGGAAACACAAATAATAAGGAAACACAAGATAAAGAATTCAGCTTTTATGGTCAATGATGCAATCCTTAAGCAACAAGAAATCCTTCAAAACTTGAAATCCTTAAGCAATAAAGAGTCCTTCCAAACTTGAAATCCTTAAGCAATCCTTCCAAATTTGAAATACTTCATCTATACTTGTGTGGAAGACTAAGATACTTTGAATCAATCAAGTAAACCAAAATCCAACCATGCTTAGGCAAGAAAATTCGGATTTGACATATTCCCGCGTAAACTGCACAGCCTTCGGTATTTTGGCCATATCTTCCTCATCTGACCTCCAATTGAAGTGATTCAAATTGGGTTGGATTCAAAATTCAATTATCTACAACTTTTGTGAAGAATAGATTTTATAATTCCAACGTTTACTGGGTCGAAATAGCCCTGAAATCAGACCCTATGAATCTGGAAAAAATCTGTTGCAGGCCATACAACTTGTATCTTTTGTATCTACCATCTTCGATCTCCGAATAACCGTCGAATGCTATTACAATTGAAGAAACATACAAACATTGATCTTATGCCCCCATTGGCGTTCACATGCTATATTAATTATTACAACCACAAAAAATAATCGTGGCACCCAATAAATAACACATGCTACGTTAATTATTACAACCACGAAAAATAATCATGATACCCAATAAATAACAATAACCACGAAAAAATTATTGTGGGATCCAATCACATAAAATCAACAAAAATCATGTGACCATAATAGCTGGGTAAGAACGCTGCAAAATAGGGTTAGCACAATTCTACGTTCTACCCTCTATAACTTACGGACAACATGATATGTTTAATCCATACGCGTGATTACAGCCTGCTCTGATACCATTGTTGAAAAATTGAATTCCCAAGACCCAGTAATGATGCGTACAGATTAGACAACAAAAACTATAAAACCCTATAAAGCGGAATTAGGGTTCTACCTCAACTCCCTGCGACACGAACGCTGATTGAACTTGTTATAGCATACCTTGCTATAAACCATGAGTATTGCTCGATCGTACCTTACGGTCTTCTATCGTATTCCCTGCACGTCTAGAACACAAACCGAGTGTGGACTCTTTCGTGATCTGTTTGCTCTCTCTAAGCCTGCCTCTATTTACTGAATAATAGAAAAACATCCAACCTGACCTAGAGAGCATAACGTGTATATATAGGGTTCCGATAGGGACCTAAGGAATAATAAGTCTGGGCTCCCAGTGTAAATAAGAAAATCTAATCCCATCAGGATTTTATTTCCTATTTCACTAATTATAATTCACCCCACTATAGAATTATAATTGCACTCTCATACTTATTAATCTCCCCACGTTAAGATTACAGATACCCGTTGATTAAAATAAATTACTAACAAATCTTGCTATGCAACTCTCTGATGGTCTTCTTGACCTCGCCTCTTCTCAGATTGTAAGTATCCTTCAAGCTGGTATTACTCAGCATCTCTCTAACAAACAGTTTACGCATGGTGTGCCAGTAGGAGCCGTATGGAGACCACATGATATCGACTCCTCCATATGTGCAAGCTAGTGCCACAATAGGAGGGTCACGGTTGGAAAAAACCGTGTCCTTATCACGAGTGACCTTTTTTGCTAGAGACGGCAAGTTTAACACAACACACAGTTTTCCCCCCAACCATAGCTTGTAGATTGGGCCATATTGGTGAGCTAATTCTGTGAATTGTTGATGCAAGTTTGTGCTTAGAAACGGGAGGTATCCGACTATAGGCAAGCCACGGGGTCCAGGTGGCAAGGGAGCTGTAATCCGGTTTCTTGACTTGAGAAATGTCCATCGGTAGTAGAAGATGTTAGAGATTTTCAAAATAAAGGAGTCGTTGTTTTGGTTTTGTAAAAATTCCTTTTTTCCTTAGAATGCTTGTTTTTCCTCTTTGTGAGCTTTGTCCCACATTGGATAGTTGAGAGATATTGGAGTGGTATATATTAGGAAACATTTCTAATATGAATAAACAATGATCTAGTGTGGTGCAGCCCTATGGTGCATTGCCATACCGGCAACGCCGGTACGCACACGCACACGCGCGCGCGCTCGGCATGGGCAGTGTGGCGTGGGCTGTGGTGCATTGTGGCGCTTTAGCGGCGCACTTTGCACTTAGCACGTCAGCGTGCAACTCGAGCCTACGGGTACGTTGGTTCGAAGAGTTGCGATCTCAGTCGTCGATCGCGAATGGGCACGATCCAACGGATTGGATTAAATCCGATTGGGTGTGGATGAATCAGTACACCTGTTCGGTGTGACTGGGTGTGACTAATCGATCTAGACCATAGGATCTGATCCAACGGTCAGATTGGATCGGGTGCGTACCCATTCTCAATGGGTGCGTAGTGGCCTATAATTAGACCACTACTTGTCAGAATCCAGTACAGACAGAAAATCCGAATTTCTCCCACATCTCTCTCTATATTTTCTAGCATTCATTCTGCGTTCTGTTTTGCTGCAGAAAATAGAACACAGTGATTCTCGGTTCTTATATTCGTTCAGGCATGTATTCTGTCCGTTTCGTTAGTGCAAACGAAAACGGAAAGAACTTCGAGTTCGGGCTTCGATTTATCTCGAAGGCAGATTTGCTGTAACCCTTTGCATTCCAACTGGTGGGGGCAAATACTGTCTTTAGGAAAGCGACATCGTCGTGACTCGAAGTGTATTACAGGTTTGGTGGAGATTTCGTTAACAGTTCAGATTGCAGCGGCCAATTTTTCCAACAGAAGATGGACAGTAGCAGAATTGAGATGGTGAGAACTGCTCGAGCGATCTCGTCTTTCTTGTTCCCAGCATCCCACCACCATGTCCATTGGTTGCTTATTGTGGATACAATCCTATGTAGAACATCAGAAACCATTGCAAGAAAACTAAGAAGCAATATGTTTTTCAGGAAATAAGAACAAGTATATTTTGTGCAACTTTTTGAATGGTTGTGCTGATGGAATTTGAGCCTTTTGGAGAAAAAAAAATGAAGGGTGAATGATTGCAAGTGGTGAGGTTATCCACTCATTTGGGGTTCAAAATGGGATTGCCAAAGATCAGAAAGAACTATCCAGAACTAAGACATGTTGGGTTATGGGAGTGGGGCCCTCCCAATTCAATTGTGTGCCCATAGATTGGGCTGAGGTCATGCATGACGGAAATCACTCCCTCCTTTGCCTAGAAGATCAATTGTATTGCTCTGGTTTTGGGTGTGTGCTAGACATTGTGAGGCAGAGAGAGCGTGAGCGGAGAGGCTCCCCTTTGGGGGAGCCGGGCTCCTTGGAGATGTTCGGAAAAACTGTCGGAGTGCTATCAGAGTGAGGGAGAGAGAAAGGGGAGTGGGGAAGCCGGCTTGTGGCTATCCCGGTGAGGTTTTTCATATTTGTGTGTATAGTGTGTGAATATATATACAAATTATACCAATCACCCCCCTCTCACATGTGAGGTAATCGTTGAATCCGTTCAACCACTTTAGCAAGCGCCTGTTATCACTCCAAGTCTAACTTTCAGCACCCTCACACTAGAGTACCCCTGCCTGACTGTCTCCCTGCAAGACTAGGACTTCTGTAGCTGAACCTACAGCGCTGTCCGGCTGCAATCTGTCACTCTAGCACCATACTATTTTTTTGTTATATATTTAAATGTGCAGGGGGCGTGTCTGCACATTTCACAAAACCACAGAGTGCTATGTATATCTGCACGTGACCAAAGCCACAGGGGTCAAAGTTATGCGCACATGTAGAGGTATAGCCAATGTGTTAAATCTGCATGGACTTGAAGTCACTTTTTTTTTTTAATACATATAACCCAAAGTGTCCAAATCAACTATGCCTAGCTAGATTAATTTCTAACCAATAAAAAATTGATAGCAGTGAAAGATTTCAAATCCGAGACCTACGTGGGAAACATATCGCTAAATTGCAGGTTTTGACCTCCAAACCGAGGGGGAGAACTTGATGGGGAAACCACTTTCTAGGGAAACCATTCTAAAATTAAAAAGATATAAAAATGATAAGGTGGATGGAGGAGAATATATAGGAGTGCAGCTCAAGATTAAACAATCTGGAGAGATTTTGTTTCTCTAAGAACGTGTGTCCCCCGTCAACACATTAAACAATTTGGATATCAGTAAAGGTTAAACAATTTGGATATCGGTAAAGGCCTTTTCGCTTTCAGGAGTTAAAGTTGAGATTAAGAAAGTAGTCCCGGACACTTCTGGAGGGATTGTCAGACTTTTGGAGTTCATCCTCAAAGAAGCCCAAACATGGGACTCAAAACTATAGTTCCAAGTTACTTTAGTTGCTCATGTGCTGTTACATATGTTTTGAACCAAGTTTTTTGTTCTTGGCCGATGTGGGACATCTACCAGCTTGGGAGATGTCACAGAGATGGTGCGTTTCTCTGTTGGAGAATGCAAAAGGCACTAAGATATTCACGTTTTCTGATATTTTGGTATTGAGAGATTTGCTAGAGATGCTCTAAGTGCTTGCATGATTAAAGTTAAAAAAAAAAACCTGCTCTGTGGAAGCTCCGAGAGTGACGCTCAAGTGCTTCACAAGTGTAATTCTCTAGAACTTTCGTTCCTTAGCCAAATTTTCCAAATTATGAAAACAAGCTTAAAGGGAAGTCTAGTCTAGAATACAAAAAAGAAAGGAAAAGAAGTGTAGTCTAGTCTAGAATACAAAAAAGAAAGGAAAAGAAGTGTAGTCTAGTCTAGAATACAAAAAAGAAAAGAAAAGAAGTGTAACGTTGCCTATA
>BPLS01032134.1:14375-39373 GCA_019656275.1 Rhododendron kiyosumense
AAGGGTCCCTATGTATTGCCCAAATATTGATGAAAACGCGAGCGCCTTTGGGAATTGTGTAACCTCCGATGATGCAAGTCTGGCTGGGGCAGTGAGGAACCATGAGAGGGAGGACAGGGTGCAAGCGCAGAACCTCTTTTAGTATGGCATTTAAATAGGGGAGTTTGTTTATGTGAGACTCTTCCACTATGCTGTCTTTGCCTACGACCGTGTCTAGTTCTTGCTGTGCTTTCTTTAGGATTTCTGGTTTGTTCATCATTTCCGCCATGGCAAACTCTATTGCATTGGAAGTTGTTTCAGTTCCTCCAAGTACCATATCCTGCCAACAGATGACTTTCCATAACGCAAATGAATACCATCCAACGTTTTTATACCAATAGAGCAAATCCTATATATCACCAGGTTTTTCAGCTTTTACATCACTAGGATAAAATAGTGAACTGTTGTTGTCTTCTTTTGTATTTTTAACGACGAAGGATGTCAACCGTTGTATCATACGTAAATTGCTCCAAGTTGTAGTCATGCTCTTGATACATGATCCACTATGATACAGACTCAATAAAATTAGATCTATTTTGTTTCTTGAACAAATTATTCCAAACTAGAGAACAAATCATGAGCTAACGAAGCACGAAACGGTCATGCAAATTGGTGACAGAAAAAACCAATGATATGCTGTTTACAATGTCAGATTTGAAAACTATCAACTTTTTAGTTAAGTCATACCATGAACAAGACCTTGAGTTGGGTCATGGTCAAAGGAGTTTTGGCATCTCCTTCATTCTTCAGCTGCAACAAAACCTGCAAAAAATCCCTGCTCTCTTTGCCACCATCAAGTGCCAGTCCTCTATCCGTAATCGCATCAAATATCTTATTAAACCTCCCGACTAGTCCCATCATTTGCTTCTTCAGCCCTTGCAAATCAAACCAGGCCAAACCGGGGAAAAAGTCGGACAAATTTGGCTTCCCCAAAAGCTCCATCGCCTCAGCCACCGCCACCCGGAAATCCACCCCGATCCTAGTCCTCTCCTCTTCCTTCATTGTTACCCCCCACAACATGCTCGTTATCGCATTCAGAGCCGTCAAAAACATGTGCTCCCCCACATTCACCGGTGATCCGACCTGACTGTGAAGATACCTGACCAAGGGAGTGGGAGAAATTGGGTGATAACATATTATCAAACTTTGAGAAAAAAATATGTTCATAACTCTCTCTAGGTAGTGTATCAAAATTTTACTCTTCCAAAACAATAAATGCAAAGTAAACGAAAACGAAGAAATGGAGATTTGGAGATGCAAGGGCAGTGTTGCAGTTAATAGAGGGTTTACTTAAAATTTCACAGTTAACAATTTGTGACATTTGCAAATTGAAAGAAAGAGCCACTAAAAATGTGGAAGAGGGGAATATGTTCTGAAATTTGAATGGGTCAATCCGAGAGCAATTGCATGTGTTCATCCTCATTTTGTTACAATACAATGCGGAATTCAGTTCAATCAAATATCGGTGCTTGATCTAAAAATAGAAATCTTGAGTCAGAATGTTGAAGCTAAAAATTTAAGTTTAGATCAAGGAGTTACTAATACCTGAATTCGCTTGATTATGCAGGAAAAAAATTGAACAATTCTGATTATCAAAGTGAGATCTAGGACACCCGACACCCTAGCCATTTGCCAAAAAAAAAGTACACCCTAACTGAGGATGAACAAAATAGCTCTCAGGTCAATCCTGCTAGTACGTGATTAGGGCGATTGAAATGAATTTCTGTAACTATAGGTACCAAATGGTTATTGAAAGACGGAAAAATTATTGGGCGCCGGCTCTTTCCCAACATGGTATGGGGCTCATGACAAAGTATATAGGTCCGAGTCCAATGTGTAGCGGAAAAGAGACATGAGCCGTCATGTGGTGGCCTACATACCTGACAGTATTCCGAATCTCTCGGCGGCGTAGGCCGTATACGGACTCGAGTGTGGCGCTTCCGAGCACCTCCCTCACACACACCTTCCTCAGCATCTGCCACCCCGGCCCATGCGGGCTGAACACTATATCGGAATGCCCTTTCGCGACGGCGTCCATCGCCAGCTCTGGCACGTCGCGGTTGGCGAACGTGGCGTCGTTGTCTCGTAGCACCTCACGCGCCGCTGCCGGGGAGCTGATCACGACCCCGACCTTGGTGCCGAGCTGGAGCCTGACAATCGGCCCGTAGGCCTGGGCCAGCGTTTGGAAGCACCTGTGGAGCTCAGGGTCGAGGAAGGGGAGGTTTCCGACCAGTGGGAGGCCTCGTGGGCCCGGCGGCAGAGGCGGGGTGTTCTTGGAAATCCATGCGTTCCAGCCTCCGGCGAGGACCAGGAGGGAAACTGTGAAAAGTACGACGGTGATTTCGTAATCGACGTTGTTGAGTTGGAGCCATAATGAGGAAATGCTGTGGAAGAAATACGAGGAGAGTATCATGGTATTTGAGCATTCTTGGTGGCAGTAGAATTGAGATGGGATTATGTGATGGTTTTTTTGTTGAAAACAGTCATGAATTATTTTGTAACATCTTTGTTTTGGGCAGGGAAGATGGTTAACTGATCTCTAGATAATTAATGGTGTGAGTTATGTGTCTCTTGAGATTTACGGTTTGAGAATAAATTCTATTCATGTCGGTGTAAAATCTCACTTTTTCACCACTGTCTATTCTGGGCCTCACTGAGCTTTTATTGTTGTAATCTGAACTATTTATATTTTAAGACCCGTATAATCTAGTATTACCATCCGAAAAATCAGTTTGATCGGGAGTCAATACATATATCAAAATTTGAATTTTGGTTTATAAAATGGATGATTTGATTCTGTCAATAATAATAAAGATAAATTGTCCATTTTGCAAAGTAAAATTCAATTTTTTATACTCTTATCGATGTCCATTCAAGTTTATTTTTTGCGTGGATGCATTACTATGTAGGGTCTACAAAATAAACGATTCAGATTAGCAATTAACACATGGTAGGATCGAAAAAGGCAGGGGTGGAAAATCCCATTTTTCCAGCGCCGGTGGAAAGGATTTATTCTCTTATGGTTTAATGGAGTAACGCTCTTGGGTTTTTCTCGGCGAAAGTCAGCATTTGTTATTATGGTAAATAAAACAAGGGGCATTATAGGTAGAAGTTATTGCTAGTAATAGTATGAATTTTGAATTTTGCAACTCCAATATCTAAATCAAAATGGCAACCCATGGAGATGTGCAATTGGGGGTTGTGTTGTGTAGTGGTGTGTACAACACTATGTTGCGCATCTTCGACCTATTAGATTCTGCATCTGACGGCTCGGATCTCATCTAGGCAATAAACGGCTTTCAATCGTTGGTTGTCAAGATGAGATCCAAGCCATCGGATGCACGATCCGACGGCTCAGAGGTGCGCAACACGGTGCACAACACCAACTTGAAGTTCGAAGATGTGATGGTTTTGTTACTTTATACTTCCTCCGTCCCAATTTAATTGTCACTTTTGGGAGTTTGTGCCACTTTTCAATTGATTATATCTTATAATTTATAATGTTTGAGGTGATTTTGAAAATATTGAATTATAGAACAAATCGAGATCTATCAAACAAGATTCATATTGAATATAAAATTCATTACCAATTTAAAGATATAACTAGTTTTTTTATCCGATTAGAATAGAATTGAGACAAGTAAATTGGAACGGAGGGAGTATAGTTTTTTAGCATCTTTACTATGGCCTGGCCATAGGAGCTGGTTAACGGATGCTGGTGTAGTTAAATCAAGTACTATTTGCTGATGTCTTTCGAGATTTATGGTTTGATAACGCATTAAATCTCTGTTTATAATCCAAATTAAGCTACTTTTAATTTGAAGCTCAAGAAATAACACAAGGGGCCTTAGAGCATCACAAGGGGCCTTGGAGCATCAGCATTTTTTTCCCCACACGGTTTAATTAGCGGGGGAGATAGCAGGATGTGTTAGGTCAGCACAAGAGGTTACGTGTTTGGACTTATTTCTCTCATTGTTGTCAAACCAGGAAGCATGCACTCAGTTGAAAATAAAAAAATGGTGGAAGTGTCAAATATTTTATCTAGAGACAAGTTTAGTGTCATCATGAAGCAATGAAAGTGGAAAAAATTATCAAGCATTTGTTGGGAACATGTGTGAAAGATTGAGAGTCCCACATCGGATAAATAGAAAAAGAGTTAGACCTTAATATACAATTGGATGACTCACCAGTCACTACTTACAAGACTTAGAGCATCTCCAATAGGCTCGGGGAAGCTCCGGGGAGGTCAAAGCGCCGAGTGAAAATCGTGTTTCTGCGTTTCCAACAGCCTCACCTGCAGCTCGCCACTTTTACCCCTCACTCCAACTCCTCGCCATGCCCAGCGACGTACGGAAGCCTCGCTGGGCCTCTCTCTCTCAGATGTGAACAGATTTCACCCCAAAACAGATCGGTGTCGACTCCGACGAGTACAGATCGAGGCCAACTCCGACGAGTATTGTTCGTCCTTCTCCAGCGAGTTTGCTTCAGCTTCCCAGTGGATTTGCTGGTGAGTTAATTGAATTTTTAGTGGTTTATATATATATATATATATATACACACACACACACACACGAATTTGTGGGTTTCAATTTATGCTTGGCAGATATGAATTTCAATTTCTGAGTTTGCAAATATGAATTTGCGTGAATGTGTATAAATTTGACTGGATTTTAACTTCTCTCTTTGTATTTTCTTTGTATTTGAGGTTTCTGGGTTTGTATTTACTCTGTATGGTTTCTGGGTTTGTTCGGACTGAGAGGGAAGTGGAGAGAGAGAAAGGGTGATGGGGTAGAATCCAACACATATGGCGTTTTGGAAGCCTAGGCTATTGGGTACCCACATGTTGAATAGCTAGCTAAAGTAGATAAATGCCATTTTTTCTAGACATTTTGCCTAGGCTATTGGAGATGCTCTTAGCCTTTTAAGTAAATATGAGTTATTCAATGTATATTAGGTTCAGACGATGTGGTGTGGATTCCGTGGATACTCTCCAATGGATTGGGTCTGCGCGCACATGAAAACCTTAGGCGAATCAGACTCCCAATAGCATTGTGAAGAGACAAGTGTGTGATTAGAGAAATTTTTCAATGCCAGGTGGGTACGACTAACGTGGTGCCTGTTTGGCGCATCAGGACCGTCCAAAAGTATTTTGGACGATCCAAATTAAAAACAATCTCTCGGATGCGCCGAGCAGCACCACGTCAACGGTGCCCACCGGGCACTCATGAAAAATTTATGTGTAACAGAAAAAATAGGTACTTCAGAACCATAATGTTTGAATAGTAGATGATATATCTAAATTCTTTACAAGGAGTACTGGTAAATATATTTGTGGAATTACTGATAAAGTGTTGGATCTGATAACCTTGGGTTGGGGATAACCACAAAAGCTGTCTTCTTCTTCAACATAAACCCAAACTTCTCAGACAAATCCACTGTCTCTCCTTCAGGCAATTTCCATTCAAAAGCATGCAGAAGCGAACCGAGCATAAACAGGACCATCCTCTGGCCCATTGCAGTCCCGGCACAATTTCTCCGCCCCGACCCAAACGGAAAATACTCGAATTCCTTCCCGCTGTAATCCCATTTCCCATTCAGGAACCTCTCCGGATCGAATTCCGACGGGTTTTCCCAAACCGACGGGTCCCTTTGCATTGCCCACACATTGACAAGGATTCGGGCGCGCTTTGGAATCGTGTAGCCTCCGATGATAAATGCCTCGCTTGGGGAGTGGCGGCCGATGAAAGGGAGGATTGGGTGCAAACGCAGAGCCTCTTTCATTACTGCTTGCAGGTAGGGTAGCTTGACGATGTGAGATTCTTCCAATGTGGTGTTTTTGCCCACTACTGTGTCTAACTCCTGCTTGACTCTTTGCATCACTTCTGGCTTGCTCAAGATTTCGGCCATGGCGAACTCGAGGGTATGGCTCGTTGTGTCGGTCCCACCCATCACCGTATTCTGTTCACGACTCCACGGTTTATAATCAGATATGTTCCAGTACTAAAACAAGTACTTATTTTTTGAACCAAAGATGATGTATTATGAGAGAGTGACATCTCGTAAAGCGAAAAATAAGTACTTAAAAAATAAGAATCTTAATGAAATGGGACCTCTCGTGTCCAAAATGAAAGATTGTTATTTCCCAAAACTATAAGTTGTACGTAGCGGTTCTGTACCATTCACAAAAGAGAAAAACTTCTTTACGGAGGCTCTGTAAAGAAGAATAATCTCACCCATCCAAAAGTGTTTTGGGCAGTCCAGATTTTAAATAAACTATTCACGCGAATAGTTTATTTAAAATTCAGACCGTCGATTACTGAGATGAACGGTGAGATGGGACAGCACAGAAACCTCTTTTACGGAGCCTCTCCGTGAAAAAGGCAATAACATAATACAGCTAAATGAGACAAATTGAAAACAAATTAAGCTCCCAAAGCACACCCCGAGTCTAACGTATCCTAGCAGTACAGTAACTTATTTTTTAGACATCCTTATATGTTCGTATCAATATTATCAGATTCGTATCGTAGTCATATCTCCTATCGGTATCCATACTTCACAAGGAATCATCTATTGGTTTAGAATGAGTGCATTTGACTTGGAAAATAATTGTCAACATCAATTTCATCACAATAAGCATAATCACATTGAATAAGCTATGACAATTAATGTAACGATCCGCTCCTGCCTTGTACAATATTGTCCGCTTCGAACACCAAATCCTATCAGATTTTCCAGTAAGGTCACTCATCCCTGGATTTCTACAAGTCGAACACGCTTAACTCTGAAGTTTCAATGGATTTTGACGCTCTCATAGCTTTAAAAGGCCTTGTACATGGTAGGATGACGATCTATTATTATAACACACAACTTACACTTCATCAAGCGATGTGGGACCACCCCCGGCTGACCTCTTTGGTCACCAGCTAGAGAGCCCCCGCACGGGTCCCAACCGCCCTCAAACCGGTTGATCACTACTTGAAATTTCCAAGGGCGGGGCGTCACAATCTCCCCCACTTAGGAACATACCTCCTTGTGTGGGGTCGAGATTTTGTCCCACATTTCCGGTTGGTGCAGGCTCTGATACCATATGCAAAGACTCGCTCTTGCTTTGTACAATATTGTCCGCTTTGAACATCAAACCCCATCAGACTTTTCAGTAAGGTCACCCATCCCTGGATTTCTCCAAGGCGAGCACTCCTAACTGTGAAGTCTGATGGGGTTTAGTGTTCAAAACGGACAATATTGTACAAGGTAGGAGCAGGTGTTTACATCCTAAAAAGTGCCACCCAATGAAAAAATTCCACGTGGCCCCGAACGGTACGGTGGCTATATGGAACCTGTCCCAATCGAGTACCAATTACAGAGGATTGCGGGAATTAAGGGAAACACTATTTTAATGACAAACGGTGTCGTTTTAGGGTGAACCGGTGTCGTTTGAGTAATATTTAAACGATGATTTGGGAGGTTATTGGATCTAACCGTTGATTTGGATATTATAATCATCGGACGGTATCCTCACTGCCCTGTTTCATAACTGAAATTAAGAACAATTACAAGGAATCATTTGGGAAGCCAGACGTGTTGCATTAATTCACGTTGCTTGAAAATAGGAATCACGATCCAGGAAGTGGCCATGAACACCATGATCGAAGCGTGCCGGGGAAGAAGGAATTCTGGAAATATCAATGTAACCGTTCGAAAGCCCCCTCAACCGTTTTATGTGGCCAACGTGGGCATCAATCGAAGACGTGGAGATCGAAGGCAGGGCCAGTGTCTATAAATAAAGAAGTAAAGCGAAGAGAGAAGCCCCCACAAAAAATCATATCATCTGACAACTCATACAAAATGATTGCTCAGAAATCTATCTTAGATTAGTTTTAGTTTAAAGTAGGATCTTTTTGTAAGTTGAAGACTTATTTGCATGTAAGATTGCTTTCGATTAAATTCAAGTTCTCTTATTTTCTTGTAAGTTTTTTCTTACCAAAGAATAGTCGTTTGTAAGTCCACTTTTGATTAAATTCAGTGTGCTTATTTTTCTGCATTATTCTTAGAAGAGTCTTAAGAGTGTTTGCATACAAATTTACCTTTGATTGAATTCAGGTTTGTTTGTGTTCAATCATCTTTTTTGATTCGAAGCGCGTCAATCTTTTATTTGGTTGATACCTTAAGGAAAAATCCTCTTAGTTGAGGTAATCGAACGGATAACACAATTGCCTGATTGAGATTAGTTATTTCAAATCAATTTGGAAAGAGTAATTTCTTCTCAGAAGTTATTTCTTTTCTGGCACGCCCGCACACAATCATTTGCCATTTGATTGAGCTAATTCAGCCCAAAACAATTTTTGGCACGCCCGGTGCGACACAAAGGTGTCAAAAATGCCAAGGCTTCGAAAGCAAATAGGAACACCCATTGGTGATCTAGCGCCAGAAGAACAAGCTGTGCCAGAACAGGCACCAGAACTAGGAACGCCTACGAATCCTGGTTTTCCTCAATTGGCTTTAGAGCTCGAAGAGCCTCTTTATGAAGAGCCCTCTTACGAAGCACCTCCTGAGGAAGTACCTCCAAACTTCCAAAGAGGACAAGCCAGTGGCAAAGACCACGATAGAGAGGAAGTGTTTAGAGAAATGATGATAGCTTTTCGAGAGATGGCTCAAACCCAAAGAGCCATGATCAAAAGCATGAGGAATAGGTTGCCCAACTTAGAGGCAGCAGGAAATAGCCCAGGGGATAATAGGCAAAACAATCATGCCAACTCGAGCACTCACCAAAGTCCCTTCGAAGGAAGGCTTGGAGAGGATGTTGGTAGAAGTAGGATGAAATCTAGAACAGGTAAGGAGAAGATGTATCCAGATGAAATGCCACAGTCTTGGTATGAGCCTGTGAAACCTATAGAACCTGTCCTAGAAATTCCAAGGCAACCTCATGGTGTTAACATAGGGGTTCAACGAAACATTAGAGAAAGACAGAGCATGAATCCTCTCTTCGAACCCACATTTGGGGGATGGGAGGATGATTCAGAACCAGAATTGGTTCGTAAGTCTGAGAGAAGGGGTGAAAACCCACAACACCCTCACGCAAATGTCCCAACCACCAAGAATCCTCTCACAACAGCTTATGGAATCCATAGGTCTGTTCGAATTAACGAAGCATTTGATAAAATGCAACATCCACCGTATGGGAGGATCCCTAGGGAGAAACAAGGGGATTTAAACACGACAAGGAGAGTTTATGAGGAAGGTATCTTGGGACCAGAGCCTCCTGTTGAAAATCAGGAGCAAAACTTCCTCACAGGCAATCCAATACTAAGAGACCAAGTCATGGGTCTCATACAAGAGGTTTGTGGACCTCAAACTCGGGGGGTACAACCTCAAATTTATCGAAAACCATATTCAGAATGGATAGACACGACTTTCCAGATCCCTAGAGAGTTTAAAATCCCAGATTTTACTTTGTTCTATGGGGATGGGAGACAGTCCTCTATAGAGCACATAGCAAGGTTTTCTGCCCAGTGTAAGAATTTGGCTCAAAATGGCTTCATGAAGTTGAAGCTATTCTCAAATTCTTTGTCCGGGCCAGCTTTTGCATGGTATACTAACTTGCCACCAGAATCAATAACTGATTGGTTTCAGATGGAAGAGGCATTCCATGCACAATTCTTCAATGCTGAGCCTGAAGTCTCTATGGCAGACTTAGCAAGGCTGAAGCAGAAACCAGATGAGAAAGTAGCAGATTTCATATCTAGGTTCAAAAGAGCAAAAACCAAATGCAAACTTCGTCTGCCAGAGGCAGAATTCGTAAGATTAGCACAAGATGGTTTAGAAAGAGAGCTTCGAAAGAGGTTCGATTCTACAGAGTTTAGAGACTTTGCAGATCTAACCTATAAAGTGGCTAGATATGAATCACTGCTAGAAGAGGATATGGACAGACATAATTCCTCCTACCCTACGTATTATAGGGATCCTAATTACGAGATAGATACTGCAGAAATTATAGAGCATGACCCTTGTGTTTGTGAGCCTTTGATTCAAAAGAATGTATCTTTAGGACAGAAGTTCAAACAAAAGGAGATTACTAAAGTATACTCTTTTGATATATCAAAAGCTGATGAGATTTTTGATTTCTTGCTAAGAAAGAAAATTATCAAGCTGCCTTCGAATGTGAATCTGCCCACGACAGAAGAAAAGAATGGGAAGACTTATTGCAAATGGCATGACTCTTGGTCCCATTCAACTAAGTCTTGTAATGTTTTTCGTGACAGGATTCAAGAACAAATCAAGAAGGGAAGAATCAAATTTCCAGAAAAGACTATGGGAATTGATGCAGTGCCTTTTCCAAAGGTGGAAGAGGTCAACACCAATGTGCCGTCCTCACTGGCTCGAACTATCAAGAGATATTGGCAGGATAAGGAGGCACCGGTGAACATGAATACTGTTCAATATGGAAGGGGCAAGCCATACGCTGGCCATCCTCGAGGCATGGGAATGAGGCCAACTCCCTATAGATGAACCAATGATGGTTTGTCTTCACAGAGGTTCTCAGGTAATAATCATTTGCCCATGTTGGAAGCCTCATTTTTGGAGTGCCTGTGTGTAGGTTGCAGGGCCAATTATCTGGTTTTTAAAGACTTGGATAGAAAGGGCGTGAGTTTTTTCCCTAAGGAGATGGGAATGAAGAGATTGGCTCCAGTGCAAGCAAAGCTAAATGACAGTAAGCCCTAGTTGGCACCAAAGAGAGATGGGCCCACCAGCCCTGTCCGAGCCATCCACAGAAGGGAGTTGCTGCCTTCGAAGAAAGCCAACATTGGTCAGACAACTGAGGCACCAGGAGAGGCCAGACAAGAGGAATTCACTTTGGTGAAAGGGGTTCCTGATTGGTTTCTCAAGCAAGTCAAGCCAGATCTGTTCCAAGGATACAAAAGTACCAACAAGAATGAGAACAGAACTTTCAAGCCACCAGTCTCGAACTCAGGAAACTGGGTGTTAATCAGGGATCCCAAGTCCCAAATACCGCAGATGGTTCCATTGCTTTCAAGAACTCAGAAGAGGAAGCTCCAGAGAAAATACACGCTTTTCCAATCAGGAGAATCCTCAACGGGGGAAGAATCAGGCAGGGGAGCAAGGCCTAATCCACGGTTTGACAGGGTTAAGAGGGACCCAGAAGAGTTTCGAGCCCAGTATCATGAGAGGGAGACTTTGAAGAAAGTAGCCTCTGCCATGCTCGAAGAAGATCTTAATCCACCTTCTCCCAATTCATTGGCTAGTTACCAGTCCGGGTTACTCGAAGCCATGTTGGTAGAACAAGAAGGGATCGAAGGAAGCTCCTCACCCATGGAGCTATCAACACAAGAGGTTGAGAGCAAGGAAGTTAAGGAAACTGAGACACTTAAACCAGCCAAAGAAAGGGCAACAATCCAATTTGGGGGGCAGCCAGAAGTGCAAGTGAATATGGTGTATCCATGCTCTATGGATTTCTTCAAGAATGGCCAGACAATGAAAGGCCGAGGTGATGCTTGGTCGAACTTGGGCAAACCAGTCGATTTAGAAGAAACACTAAGTGATGAAGAATTGAACATCATATGCAATAACTGTGATCTGGAAGAAGTGGCTCAGATTGAGATGGACGAGAACCTGATATGTGAAATTGAGCAGATTCAAGAGAGTTTGGAGGTAAGCTCAAAAGAAAGTGCTTGTTTTGTCCCGGAGTCTATGTCCGACGTCGAATACCCCTTGGTAATAGATTTAAATTATGTGGAAATCTCATATCCATTCAAATTACCTACTAATGCAATGAGACAACATTTGCGTCCATTATATATTACTGCGTATTTCGATGGAGTCCCACTTAATAGAATCCTGGTGGACAATGGAGCTGCAGTGAATATTTTGCCTTTCCAAACCTTGAAAAAGCTAGGAAAAGGGAAGGCGAAATTGATTCCAACTAGCACATCCATTGCAGGATTCACTGGAGAAAGTCAACATGCCAGGGGAATCATCTCCATTAGATTGGCAGTAGGAGGTATTGAGACTGATACTACTTTCTTTGTAGTTGACACATATGCTAAATATAATGCTTTATTGGGAAGAGATTGGATTCATGTTAATGGATGTATCCCTTCTTCTATGCATCAGGAATTAATGATTGTTAAGTATGACAAAGGCAAAGAAGTGAGTGTTGAAGGAGTCAAAGCTGATCCACATCCATTTAGTGCCACAGCAAATTTTGCTGAAGTAGAAATGTACAAATCAGATGTAGTTTCTTTGAGTGAATTACTGCAAGCAGCCACTTACCCAACCAACGAGATGGAACTGAGAGAATTGGCAGAGCTGAAATCGAAGCTGAAGCAAGCTGTTGACTATGAATCAGACACCCCAAAAGATGATGCTGCTTGGATGTAAGTCCAAGGAAGAAGCAGAAGAAGAGGCCAACTCTTTGGCTTTGGTGAGGTATGTTGTTTTGGGGATCGAGCAGAAGATTCAGGAAGACAACATATGGGAAGATGTTATGCAAAATGATAAGCCTCATGAGGAGGAAATCCAGATTGTTTCTCCAGAGCAGGTTGAAGCTCAAGACCTTCTGGAGGAAGTAAAATTGGGGGATGAACAAAACTCCAATCCAGTGTTCATTAATAAACGGCTCGAACCAGAGGTGAAAGCTGGGTTAATAGCACTATTAAAAGCAAACAAAGATTGCTTTGCATGGAGTTACAAGGAACTGCCTGGATTGGACAGGGAATTGGTGGAGCATAGGTTACCTATCAAGTCACAATTCAAACCTGTGAAACAACCAACCAGGAAGATGAGTCCAGAAACTATTGCAGGTGTTAAAAAGGAGATGCAGAGGCTTCTAGACGCAGGTTTTATTAGAACAGCCAGGTATGTCGAATGGCTATCCAATGTGGTCCCAGTCCCAAAAAAGAATGGGACTATCAGGATCTGTGTTGACTTTCGAAACCTAAATACTGCAACTCCTAAAGATGAATACCCAATGCCTAATGTGGATACACTTGTGGACAGTTCAGCTGGACACAAGATATTGTCCATTTTGGATGGGCATTCAGGGTATACTCAAATTTGTATTGCAAAGGAAGATGTGCATAAAACAGCATTTGCTTGCCCTGGTAATATTGACATTTTTGAATGGGTCAAAATGCCATTTGGACTAAAAAATGCTGGAGCCACTTACCAAAGGGCTATGAATGCCATTTTTCATAATTTGGTTGGAAGTTTTCTTGAGTGTTACATAGATGATATCATTGTGAAGTCAAATTCTGATGAGAATCATTTGAAACACTTAGAGAAGGCATTTCAACAAATGAAGCATTATCAATTGAAATTGAATCCAGAAAAGTGTGCTTTTGGAGTGTCAGCTGGAAAATTTCTAGGGTATTTAGTCCACAACAAAGGAATTCAAGTTGACAAGAACAAAGCAAAGGCTATCATTGAAGCCAAACCACCTTCTACAAAGAAGGAGTTGCAAAGGTTCCTTGGTCAATTAAATTTCCTTCGAAGGTTTATATCTAACACTGCAGGGAAAACTAAAATCTTCTCTTCTTTGTTGAAATTGAAGGAAGGGGAAGAGTTCAAGTGGTCTAGAGAGCATGATGAGGCCTTCGAAGCCATTAAGAGCTATTTAGCCAACCCTCCTGTTTTGGCACCTCCCATCAAAGGAAAGCCAGTAAAGTTGTACTTAGCTGCGACACATGACTCAATAGGAGTACTGTTGGCTCAAGACAACGAAGATGGCAAGGAAAGAGCAGTTTATTATCTTAGTAGGTTCCTAAACTCCTGTGAATGCAAGTATGCTGCAGTAGAGAAATTGTGTTTAGCTTTATTCTATGCTTCCAAGAAACTCAGGCATTATATGTTGCCTAGAGTAACTTATGTTATTTCTCAAACTGATGTAATTAAGCACATGCTTTCGAAGCCGGTGCTTAGTGGGAAGATTGGGAAATGGATAGTGTCTTTGATTGAGTTTTGTCTTGAATATGTACCGCAAAGATCAGTAAAAGGCCAGGCATTGGCCAATTTTTTAGCTGATCATCCAAATGAGCTTGAGACACCAAGAGCATTGGAAGCCACTGTGGTCGAGATCAAGCCATGGAAGTTATGGTTCGATGGGTCAAGAACTGCTCAAATGGCTGGAGTAGGCATAGTTATGGAATCCCCCCAAGGGTTGAAAACCAAATATGGTTTTCGACTGAATGAGGGACAATGTTCCAATAATCAGGCAGAATATGAAGCGTTGATCATAGGATTAGAAATTTTACTTAACTTAAAAGTGAGTGTTGCTGAAATCTTTGGAGATTCTCAGTTAGTGATAAATCAGTTAAATGGACAGTTTAAATGCACTAGTCCAGCATTGATAATTTATTATCAACAGGCTAAGAGGTCGATGGTTCAGTTCTATATGCTTACTTTAACATATATTCCTAGATTCTTTAATGAAGAAGCTGATGAAATAGCTCAAAGAGCATCTGGTTTCAGAGTTTTGTCAGAAAATGAAAAGGAGTTTTGTCAATTAACTTTGAGAAAATCTCTGCCCATGTTGCAAAACAGAATAACTGGTTTCGAAGTTTTGGAAATTAATGTCCCTACTAGTCAAAATGTTGATTGGAGGCAAGCATTGATTGAATATTTAACCAAACCAGACAGTGTTGCAGACAAGGCAACCAGATTGAAAGCGATAAACTACATAATGTACAACAATGAGCTATTCAAGAGAGGGATGGATGGCCTTCTGTTGAAGTGCTTAAACAAGGTAAGTGCCTTTAAGGTAATGGCTGAAGTGCATGAAGGAATTTGTGGAGCACATCAAGCTGGCATAAAAATGAGATGGTTGATAAGGAGGTATGGTTATTATTGGCCTACCATCCTCAAAGATTGTATAGATTATGCAAAAGGGTGTCAAGCCTGTCAGAAAACAGGTCCACTCAAGCATTTGCCAGTGACGGATTTGCAGTATGTGATAAAACCATGGCCTTTCAGGGGATGGGCCATGGATATGATTGGGATGATTTACCCTCCTTCATTGGAGAAGCATAAGTTTATCCTAGTAGCTACTGATTATTTTACAAAATGGGTAGAAACACAAGTTTATCAGGAGGTAAAATAAACCCATATCATTGATTTCATAAAAGGAATCATATACAGGTTTGGAAGCCCTCAAACGATAACAGTAGATAATGGTTCTATATTCGAAGGGAAGCTGGTGAAGAATTTTGCTAGTAACCATGGAATTTCATTAATATATACCAGCACTTATTATGCTCAGTCAAATGGTCAAGCAGAATCAACCAACAAGATCATCAAGAAGGGGATCCAAAGAATGGTGGATCAGAACCCAGAGGTTTGGCATGAGTTGTTACTTGACACTTTGTGGGCATATAGAAATACAAAGAGGACTAGCACGGGCACTACTCCATTTGCATTAACTTATGGACATGATGCTGTGTTGCCTATGGAGATTACTGTAAGATCTCAAAGAGTAGCATGTCAAAATAATTTGGATACAGGGTCTTATCATCAAGCCATGCACATGGAGTTAGAAGATATTGATGAAGCTAGAATAAAAGCTTTAAATCAAATCATGTTGCAAAAGGCAAGAGTAGCAAGGAGTTATAATAAGAGAGTCTCCCTTCGAAGCTTCGATGAAGGGGATCTTGTGTGGAAGGTTATTCTGTCTATCAGGGATAGGAGAATAAGAAGGGACGGATTAGGAAAATGGGCACCAACATGGGAAGGGCCTTATCAAATCCATAGAGTGTTGAGAGGAGGAGCATATCATTTGAGGAATCTGAATGGTTATGTTCATCGAAGGAAAATTAATGGAAGGCATCTCAAGGCTTATATTCCGTCTATATGGGAGTCCTTTCATAGAAGGTAGCTTTCGAAGGATGTTTTTGAGGTTTTCGATGGGATTTGGTTATTTTAAGCTAAAACCAAAGCGAATCCCAAATTCGAGGCATTGGTTGTATAGCGGTATGATTTCAATTGGTTTTGACATTCAGAAGTTTTTTCTTTGAAGTTCTTATATGATCATAGTTCAGCCAAAGCTGTTATGTTAGCATTCGAAGCCATGCAAGCATTGCTAACCAAATTTTCCATTATATTTATAAAAAAAAACAAAACAAAAGAAAACCCAAATGGGTTTGAAACAGACCCAAGTGGATCTGAACAAAAATAAACACTCTGGTTCAAAAAGCAAAAATGAAGACCAAAGTTGATCTTCACAGTCCCAAAGGAGAATCTTTAAGAAGATCCTCCCTCCGGGGGACTTTTTGCTTCGTGAGCCGAGAGGACGGTTGAGAGATCATCCCAGGTCCTAGCCAAGCAGAGACGTGAAGCTGTCTCCACGCACACCAGCTGGCTTTGAAGCTGTTCGACCTCGCTTCAAAGGGCCTGGAGCTCTGTTTGCATCTCTCTCTTGAGCTCTGCAATCATGTTGGCTAGCTTAGCCATCTCGGTTGCAAGGTCGACAGAAAGAGTGGGTCGATCAGTATCCATGGTTGGATATGGGAAGAGAGAGAGAGTGAGTGAAAGGGTACACTGTCCTGTTAACGTACGTGTATATTTATAGGACAAGGGATCCATTTCAGTAATTAAGGGCATTGATGAGTGGAAATACGTAAGGCTCAGAAGACGAAGGGTCTGAGAGCGTTTGGACGGCATGCCTTCTGATAATTAATGGGTTGCAACTCACAAGGAGACGGCTGGGAAGCCTTGGGAAATAGATGAGTTGGATAAATTAATTTAGACCGCATGCGGTTGGTTTTCGAAGAGCCAGCGTGTTTCAGAGCGTTGTCAACATTGTTTGTTATTTATTCGAGGGCTTCGAAGGAGAAGCCCAGTCAGGATAAAATAATACAAAAGTGCTTGTGAGGAAAATTTTTGTTCCTTTGATTTTCTTTATGCTGATTACGTCCACGTTAGTATTTAGCATCAAAAGCAGAATGAAAACAGTAGCGAAAGGCTAAACTACCAGTTCATTGATCAAAGCCATTATTCAAAACAGAAACATAAATAAGCATTTTTTCATTTCATCAACTCAGAAGGTTACAATAAAGTACATAGAGAAACCTATCTAAGGATTCATTACATTTGCATACAGGATTACATCGAGAAACCTATCTAAGGCCTAATAGTATCTCAAAGCTGGGTCTCTAGGGATCAAGGCTGAGTCTTTAGGGATAATCCAAATGAGATACAAAGATTTGGACCAAGCTTCATTGTGAGTTGGTCCAATCTCCCTACCAGTTATTGGTAGGGAGCTAGAGCTCATAGCTCCATAGTAGGAAGCTCATAGCTCCATAGGTAGGTAGGTGGACTTCGAAGACCATTGTTGGTTAGATTCTTTGGTCTTCGAAGCGACCGCTAGATACAGGCACATCGCAAGAAGTGATGTGGCTGTACCTAGGGGCCTTAGGGGTTAGGGGATATCTCGCAAGAAATGATGTGGCTATGATTGGAGGCTTTTCTTCAGAAACAGGGGAGGAGGCTTCATGATGGGTTTCTTTGGAGCCCTAACTGGGACGCTTGGTTTAGAAGTTGCTGAAAGAAGGGAAAGCGGAGGAAGAAGATACTTGTGAGTTTTCTTTTTTCCCAAGACCTCTATTTATACTAGTAAGCTTGGGAGTATTCATTTATGGCTCTTTAAGATACGGTAGGTGAAGCGTTGGCACAGTGATCTTTCTGAGTAATGGAAAGTGGAAAACAGTGTTTGAGTTAATTGTGGATGTACTTGCCCAAAAGCATCGAATAATCAATGAAAGAATAAAGTACAAACTGTGTAAAGTTACAGAAAAGGACTAGTTACATTACAAATGGTAGTTAGTAGTCCTCGAAGAGAATTAAAGTTAGCATCCAAAAGGGACGTATGAGCTGCTCTTCTCCTCTGTTCCTCTCGAAGGGAAGGAATAAGCGGTGGGAGCATCGTCTCATCCCTTAGTGCTTCACCTTCAAGTTCTGGGAAGCCCCTAGAAATTTCAGCTCTCTCTTCCCTGACTTTCTCCATTTCTTCTCGTAACCGCTGCATTTTCTGGTCAAGCTCTGAAAGCTTATCTCTTCGAGCTTGATATAGCGATAGGCGAGAGGCGGTCTCGAGTGCTTTGGCTTCTAACTTATTGACCTTCTCGAAGGTTGAGCCAATGCTCTCGGACAAGAAATGATTGTGAGCAATCAATTCACTGAACTGCTTGAGATGCTCTTGGAGAGTGGAATTGATTGACAAGGGAAGACCTTGGGAAAGAAATAAGGCCTGATAGCACACCTCGAAGTGATAGGCTAAACTATGTTCAATCAAAGTAGGAAGTCCTAACTGATTTAAAGTCCTCAGAAGGCCCTTTAGTGTCAGAACTTCTTCCTTCGAAAGAACATGTTTAATCCTAAAGGAAGGTAAGAGAAGAGGTGTGGAGGGGCTCAAAAGTTGCTGAAGGCTTTCTAAAGGATTTGAAGAGATAAGAGGAGTGGGAGTAGCTATTTTATTGCAAAATTCTTCCAATTGACTCTTAAAGAAGAATATGTCAAAAACCACTAAGGGCAAGTCAATTGGAGAAGAGGAAGATGTGGGATGGTCTCCAGGAAGAAGGACCATGCCTGTGGCCTGCATTTATAAGTTAAAGCTTAGTGGAATTGAAAAACAGGAAAGGAAAGGTATGATTAAGTGTCAAGAGTACCTGATCTGAGGAGGAAGTCGAACTGGAGCCTTGATCCTCAGCACTTCTAAGAATATGGCTCTTCGAAGCCAAAGTAAGGTCCATCCTTGGAGGTCCCTCCCCTGAAACCGATAAGGGAGTGAAGGGGAAGTCTCTCTGAAGGATGGGAAGTGGCCCCAGAGTCTTCGAAGGAGCCAAACTGGCCATGACCTGTGCAAAGGTCGGCTCAGTAAGGAATGATAGCAAAGTGTGCATGTCAATATCCTTTTTAGCAAAATCTTTCTGTACAGAAAGAGCTTGAACAGGGAATGCCTGTAAAAAACAAAGGTGAGTTAGAGCGAATCCTTTCACAATTCGAAAGGTGAGTATTCAGAAAATACCTTGTGAGGGACATCTTCTGACATTTGGATTGAAGGCTCTGTTACTTCTTGCTGAAGGCAGGGAACAAGAGCTAGGTCCAAAGCCTCAACAGGGGATGCAACTTCAGCCTACAAAGAAGTTAACAGTGAATCACGAGCACAAGAGACATATGAGAATGTGTGCAGTATATGTTGATTTACCTCTTCTGGGGAGGAAGGTTTCTTTGGAGAAACAGGCCTCTTGGGAGGAGTTGTTTTCCTCACATAGGGGAGGGTCTCCTGCACTTGTTTTGTTTCACCTGGTTCAAACTCAGGAATCAGAATTACAGTGAAGTTCTCTTATTCCTAAGGGAATACTGAACCATAAATAAGAAAGGAATGTACCCTTGGAGGCCAGTATCTCTGTGTCACTCTCTGTTTCTTCATCACTAGAAGAAACCTGAGGGCCACGCTTCCTGGTGGTCCTTGCCCTCTTCGAAGCTGAAAGGAAGGGGATAAGGAGGTGACTCGGATAAATAATATGAAAGTTTAAAGACTAGTTAGCTAGTTAGAGGAAAGGAAACCAACCTGGAGTTTCAGCTGAGGGCTCGAGATAGTGCTTGGTGGGAATTACTTCTGTAGGCTGAGAAGTAATCTTTCTTTTCTTCGAAGCACTTTCTGAAGAAGAGGTAGCACCTGCAGTATTGAATATAATGAGGTTTGGTTTCAGCAAAAGAGAAGAGATGTTCAGAGACAATTACCTCTTTTTTGTGTTACCCTCATAGATTGTCTTCTTGGTGGAGAAGGAGGAACGACCATTGCGACGGGGGAAGCTTCGACTGGAGTCAATTTCTGTTCAACTTCGCCTCCAGCGATGTCTTCGATTCCTCCAGCCAGGCCAAATTCGTTGTCGGAGGAGAAAGAGGACGAGTCATTTTTTCCTCCATGCCCAAACTCAGACTTCTCAAACCCAATGTGGGTTAGAAACTTTTTGTAGGGTTTAATCCCTGAGAGGAAGGAGCAGTTGGAGTGCCACCAGTTGTCAAATGCAGGGGTGGTGCGCACTTCAGGTTCCCTGAACTCCTGAGTGATTGTCCTCCTCAATGCATGTCTAGCTTGGGCAAACCCCGTCAAGAAATGGTCAGCCGAGATCAGTGATCGTTCAGACATACAAATGTTGGCAAAGCCACAATAAGGGGTGGGTATGCCTTGAACGAAGTCCAGTTGTCTAGCAAATTGTGCAGGGCAGTATACCTCTGCGTGTGCTATGGACTTGGTGGTGTTCGACGAGGAAATGAAGATCTCTCTGCTCGTCAGAATGTTGCTCCATGCTTGGAGAGCTCGAGAGGATCTTCCCTGTCTATCCGTCAGAATGTCGAACAACCATGTTGGCCCAACAAGAGTAGGGTATGGATTGGGCCACTCCCTGTCCTAGGCAAGGCCAGCGAAGAAGCACAGATAGTACACTAGAGTCTGTGTAGTGCTATCCTCTGGGTGAACGTAGTTGTCACCATGAACATTGGGCACCTCGACGAGGCCAGCAGGGGATGTGGGTGCTTTGAAGGGACCCAACTCAGGGAAGTAGGCATGAAGCCATAGTTGAATAAACCATTGGGGCCCTCCCTGCGAGTAGTTCAAACCCTTCTGGTAGAAGTCGAACCCAGCCTTGTAGACGTGGCCCAGGAAGTAGGAGGCGAAGTCGAACTCTTCTCCTCTAGCAAGTGCCATTGCCAACGGAACGAATTCATTCATCACTCTTTTTCCAGAGTGGCGGAAGATGTGTTTGCAGAGGGTATAGAGGATGTAGGCAAAGAACTCTGTCTCGGTCACTTCCCCTACCAATTTCTTTTCCCTGTTGTAGAAATGGGAAAAAGCCCCGTTTGTGGCGGTCAAACGGGTAAAGCCCTCAGGAGGAAGGTACTCCTTGGTAGGGTCAAATTGGGAGCCATACGGAATAAGCCCCAGCATTTGGGAAACGTCCAGCACTGTGGGTGCCATCATACCACAGTTAAAGCGAAAGAAGTTGAAGGATGGGTCCCAAAAGGCCAAGGCGGCTTGAATCAGAGAAGGATTTTGTGGGACCCCCCTTCGAAGGAGGGGAATAATTCTTTTCAAACCCACCTTCTCTAAATCGTCCGACTTCGCAGCCAACATGCGAGTGGTCCATATCTTCCAATCCTTGTCCAATGTGGGCCAACAGGGGAAGGATTTCTTCACGAAATTTTGCCAGTCGAGGCTTGAACAAGCCCGAATATCGGCATCCCCCAATCGAGGATAGTAAAGGGAGAGGCTAGCGGGGATTTCCCCTATGAGTTGAGGGCCCAAAATATAAGTACCTTCTTCGCTAGGGTTTGGAATGAAGACCCTGACGTCGAGGTAGGACTCTCCGGTCGGTCCCGGTGTTTTTCCCGACACGAACCGCCTCAATGCCAGAGAGGGAGTAGGATGTTCTGGGACTGCTGGATTGCTGGAAGAAGCCATTGAGTCAGTTTGGTTTTAACGTTGTTGGGGAGCGAGAGATGAGAGGGTTCTGTTCTTGAGAGTTTTGAGAAAAGCTTGAGTTTGAGAAAGCTTGAATGCGTAGAGCGTAAGGAGTGGTTTTGAATCAATTCCGCTTTTATACTCCCGCAGGTGGGCCAGGCCTGTAGTGGGCCCGTACCCTGGGGTCCACTGGGGTTGGTTTTTTCGCTTTAGAAGAGTTATTGTTGTTAGAATTACTATTTTAACAATAAGCCCAAGTCCAGCGTATTGATAAAAAAGGGAAATTTCATTGAACAAAACTACTGGATTACAAAATTGAAATTTGCGTATTTACAAAAAAAGAAGCAAAAACAAGGGAAATACTAGTTCCTATAAAAAGAGTACAAATTAGGCCTTCGAAGGGCCTGGGTGCTGAGAAGCTGCTTTTTTATTCTCGAAGTAATGAGGAAAGGACCAAGTAACAAGGCTATGGAACTTGTTCCATGCAAATTGGAGGAATTTCAGCTCCATTTTCCTCATGTCTTCTTTGGAGTCTGACTCCAATTTCTTTTCCAGCAGAGGCCTAAAGCGGAGCACCAGTGCTTTGGCCTTCCTTCGAAGTTTAGCCTCTTTTATTGGACGCTTCACTTGTTGTCTTTTGAAGCGCCTTCGAAGTTTTTTGTCTGCATGACCAGGCACCACTTTGAAAGACTCAGCAGTAAAGTTCTCAATTTGGTCGTGCAGCTTCTCAATCCTTTCCTTGACAATGGCATAGTCTTGAAGGATTTGATCGAAGCAATACGCAGCAGTATTGGCTTCAAGCCATGACTTGATCACTGGCAGAAAGTCCAAGAAGCAGTGGATTTGATAAGAAACTGCAGAGGGGATGGAGCATAGCACCAGTGTTTCACAAGCCCACTTGAAATTGGTTAGTGGGACTTGTTCTTCTAGGATGTGGATATCCAGGAAGGAGAAAGCTGCAAGGAGCTGCAGGGCTTTGCTCTTGTCAGCAAGGTAGATGGAATAACCATATTGCCATTGGAAATGAGGAGTGTTAATGGCAAGGTTATTCACCTCATTGAACCAGTCAGGCTCTTCAGGAAGAGGAACCAATTTATTGGTCTCTTCGAAGTCAGCTGGGAAGTGTGGGGTTTGCACCTCTGTGAGCCAGAGGGATTTTTGGGCTTGGGCCATGCGTTTAAAGTTGCAATAAGGGGCAGGCCCAAGGTAGTTTTCCTCTTGCTTGAGGAAAGGAGAAAATTTGAGGGACGAATAGATTGATTCGAGCATGCCCATGTGAACGGTGTCGTTACCACTCAGTGGTAGGAATTGACTCGCAAAAAAGGTTCGAAAGTGATGGAATCTATTGGGTGTGGGGTCAGGTTGGTCGAACTTGACCAGAATGATACCAGTATTGGTATTAGTGGAGTTTTCCTCCCATGAGCCCCAGTTGGACCCGTCACATGAATTCGAACGGGTTAAAGAGGAATCCCAACCCGTGGAAGATGGGTTGGGGGTATGGAATGTTCGATCAGAAATAATCTTGCCTGCCAACATTCAAGGAGAATTTGGAGGAGACATTTGGGGAGAGTAAGATTGATGGTCAAGGTTATTTAGGATGAGATTGATTTCTGGAAGAGAGTCCATAAACATAAGACTTCTTAACGGAGGAGACTCAAATTCGAAGGGGTTTATGAGGGGTGATGTGATTTGTTGAACCCTATCATTAACTGCCATTTATAGGAAAATTATTATAGCTATCTTTGGGAAGCTCAATGGATGTGCATGGGAATGAAATCCTGTCATGCTTCGTGCGTCCGAATCTGAAGGGACATGGGCAGAGAACGTGTGCCATTAACATTTATTTAGCATAAATAGAATGTTAATGCGGGGGGTGTGTTTACATCCTAAAAAGTGCCACCCAATGAAAAAATTCCACGTGGCCCCGAACGGTACGGTGGCTATATGGAACCTGTCCCAATCGAGTACCAATTACAGAGGATTGCGGGAATTAAGGGAAACACTATTTTAATGACAAACGGTGTCGTTTTAGGGTGAACCGGTGTCGTTTGAGTAATATTTAAACGATGATTTAGGAGGTTATTGGATCTAACCGTTGATTTGGATATTATAATCATCGGACGGTATCCTCACTGCCCTGTTTCATAACTGAAATTAAGAACAATTACAGGGAATCATTTGGGAAGCCAGACGTGTTGCATTAATTCACGTTGCTTGAAAATAGGAATCACGATCCAGGAAGTGGCCATGAACACCATGATCGAAGCGTGCCGGGGAAGAAGGAATTCTGGAAATATCAATGTAACCGTTCGAAAGCCCCCTCAACCGTTTTATGTGGCCAACGTGGGCATCAATCGAAGACGTGGAGATCGAAGGCAGGGCCAATGTCTATAAATAAAGAAGTAAAGCGAAGAGAGAAGCCCCCACAAAAAATCATATCATCTGACAACTCATACAAAATGATTGCTCAGAGATCTATCTTAGATTAGTTTTAGTTTAAAGTAGAATTTTTTTGTAAGTTGAAGACTTATTTGCATGTAAGATTGCTTTCGATTAAATTCAAGTTCTCTTATTTTCTTGTAAGTTTTTTCTTACCAAAGAATAGTCGTTTGTAAGTCCACTTTATTAAATTTAGTGTGCTTATTTTTCTGCATTATTCTTAAAAGAGTCTTAAGAGTGTTTGCATACAAATTTACCTTTGATTGAATTCAGGTTTGTTTGTGTTCAATCATCTTTTTTGATTTGAAGCGCGTCAATCTTTTATTTGGTTGATACCTTAAGGAAAAATCCTCTTAGTTGAGGTAATCGAACGGATAACACAATTGCCTGATTGAGATTAGTTATTTCAAATCAATTTGGAAAGAGTAATTTCTTCTCAGAAGTTATTTCTTTTCTGGCACGCCCGCACACAATCATTTGCCATTTGATTGAGCTAATTCAGCCCAAAACAGCAGGCCATTATATATGGCATCAGAGCATGCATCAACCAGAAATGTGGGACAGAATCTCGGCCCCACATGAGGACGTGTGTTCCTAAGTGGGGGAGATTGTGACATCCGCCCCTGGGAAGTTCAGGCATCCAGTGGTCGACCGGCCTGACAGCCCTCGTATGGGTCCCAACCGCCCTAAGGCCGGTCAACCACTATCTAGAATTTTCAGGGGTGGAGCGTCACAGTTAAATTTGGGGGCTCGCACAGAATGGGGCACCCATAGATGAGAGGAATGCACTCAGTAGTGATAGACCCAGAAATTTGTTAAACTTTCAATACTTTTTGTTAAAGAATGGTCAAGTGCGAATAGTGCAACATACCATCAACAAGGCTTTGACATGGATCATGGTTAGAGGAGTTTTGGGATCGCCGGCCTCGTCTTTTTGATGCAACAAAAATTGCAAAAAGTCCTTCTTGGCTTTTCCCCCATCCCCTTTTGTCCCACTTTGTTTGTTCATTTTAAGCCGTTGATCAATAATCCCGTCAAAGATCACATC
>BPLS01032135.1:0-36928 GCA_019656275.1 Rhododendron kiyosumense
GTGTTGTGCCGATACAATGTACAATCAACTGCTGTGGGCAGACAGTCGGAATCAAAAATTTCTTTACGGGCTTTGCGATGTGAAACAACTTCATTGTAAACCACCAATCTGGTGGAGGAACCGCAGAAACAGACCAGAAGAATTTGAAGAATGCTGCCACGACTTTCGCTGCAGTTACAAAGAATAGAAGCTTAGACAAACAAACAAGTACAGATAGAACCACTGCCTGAATAGACCCATTCTGTCTGGATAGACCCATTCTTGCTACCATTTTGTTTACCAGTTGCAACCAACAGAAAATGTTTAGCCCTATTTGATTCCAATTGGCAGTCAATCAGACATTTTTTACCAGGCAATGGAAGGCCACCTGAACTATATATGAACCACTGGCGTAAGATTGTAATTTGCAATAGAACCACCATTAAAAAAGAATATGTTCCACCAACAATCTCATAGATTATCAAGATGTGACAAAGCTAGAAACAGTTACACTTCAAATGAAACTATAGTGTTCCTCAATTTGAAAACAAAAAGGGTACATTGACAGTGTGAGAAGTCCAAATTAAGACTTGCACCATATGCAATGTACGTTAAAATCCCAGAAGTAATTTATAAGTACAAGAAAGTAGAGATGAAATTGTGTGTTCGCTGTTCATGATTAAAATGATGACAACTCTGGACCTAAAGCTCACAAAGGTCTTTGGATTTAACCGTTACAAGAATCAACAGATCAGCAAATAACTAGATCAGCAAAGAACAAGGTTTCCCCAATTACATCATCAAAATTCTTGTAAAGAGGATATGGCTTGAGACGCTCACCTATGGTTTATTCACGAGACTCAACTGATTTGATTAGTGAGCTCTCAGGGGACCATCATCTAGGTCATCCATTTCCTCAAGAATAACATATCTAGCAGTTGCATTGGTTGCCGATGACTTTGCCACATTCTCTTCACCTAGCTCGCCCTTTTGTAACTTTTGGTATCTAAGAAGCATAAAAAATGAAACAAAATCACACAGGTTTATATGAATATCTCAAAGCAAATCAAGTTTGTATATCCTACAGTAGAATCCCCTAAAAGTTGGATATGTGAAATGTATTTTAGGTTCTTTCACATTATAGGGGTATTTAATAATTAATAATTCTTGGATCCATTAAAGTCTTGCTCTTTATTATAATTTTGGAAAAGACGCTCTAGATTGATTCCCCCATGTTTATGCCAAAGGTGCACTTCGTCTCTTCGTGATCCCTATATAAATGATCCTTTGTTTGCCTCTTCTCTTGTGAGTCGGTAATCACACATGCAGGATGTTTGGAGCTTGTCCCATATCGCTTAAGTGTGACCTCAAAAACTAGAATGTGAGCCGGACAGCCTCTCCACTCGTAGACTATCAGTTGAGTTGGATGCTTTAAGAGTGGGTAAAAACTTTAAATTCCCTCTAACCAAAATCAAAATGATTGTATTCTGAACCATCTTTTTAACAGAGGCTGAAAATTGGGAAAAACAAAGATTCAATTCCCCACTCCAAACTTTAATTAAAAATAGCAGATTCTGCTAGCATCTTAAAACATGAATCTGTCAAGAACTATGCAACACAGCGACAAATTGCTATTTTAATGCCAGTTCAATGTATGAAACTGTTAATTACCACGACAAGTTTCCATGTGTCAGAAGTTGATAGAATATGACTGAAGAATCCGTGGAATTAAAAGAACCACATGGCTGAAGATCACAAATAAACTAGCCCAACGAGGGAAAGTTGCACAAGATTCAATGTTGACCTAATAAAGGTAGAAGTATATCTTCTGGATGAACTTGTGGCAAATCAAATTAAGCTTTGGCAATGCAAATAAGAAAAGCCTCTAAGGTAACTTTTTACTAAAAAACGTATAAAGTTACTTACTTGTACCAGTTGAATAAGCTCACACCAACCAGGATTATTATCAGACCAACCCCTTTCAACCAAGTGAACTGATCATGGAAGTAAAACACAGCAACCTAAACAATAATTACCCAATATAAGCAATTAAGTGGTCAACAAAATGGTGAACAGCCTCACACTGCCCGAGCAACTTTGAAAACTTGTTAGAACAAAAGCCATGACATATGAATTTTGTGCTCATCACTTAATACAAATTAGAAGGGAAAGAACCCAATAAAAATTATTCTAGGCATGAGATGAGAGAACTACACCTGACCAGTGACCAGTGATAGAAAACCTCTAAAGCACACACAAAAACATAACATCAAAGACAACCTCTACTTATAAAAAAAACACGTTTATTGAGGTGGTTTGGTCGTGGTACTGGATAAGTGGGACGCAATTAAAATCACCCATGAAGGTTCAGCACAAATATTGTAAGTAGAATTTTCGTTTTAAGGCAATTGTTTCAACGACGCAGCACCATCATGATGTCATACACATACTTAGCAGTGCTCTAAAAATTGGAATTAATCAGTGATTAATCACTGGCGGGGCCTATCCAACTAGATTAATGGTATAATCATTTAATTAGGAGCTTGGGAGATTAATCGGCATTAGTCGATCAGCGGTCTAGGCGGTAGTCGACGAATATAATCGGGTAAAATCCATAATTTTGGAAATTTAAGGGGTGTAGCTATTGTGGTAATAGAGTTTAAGGGCTCATTCTATAGTTTCAGTATGATATACTCAATACCCAGGACTTGAACACGATCAAAGTCTGTAAAACACTCTGTAAAGCCCAAAAGGCTAAAACACGATCTACCGTCCTTCTCATCCCCTCATTTCTGCTTGCCACCGGTCGTTGGAGCTCGCTGCCTAGCATCGCTGCCGGTCGTCTCCATTACTTGTCGTCGGAGTCATCTTCTTGTTGAACTCTCTATAGAGGGATACAGAGAAGAAGAGGGGGAGTAATTGACTAGTAACTCCGTCAGTTTCATTTGGTATGAACGTTGAATTTTGTAATTGACTAGAAATTTCGTACTTGGTTTCATTTGGTTTGAACTATGAAAATTGAACTTCTCATAATGGATTGACTAGTTATTTGGTACTACTTAGTTTCTATGTCTCTATATTTGAAAAAAGTTTGATCTTGATGGATGAATAGATGAATGTTTAATGTTTGCATAATGGATGTCATTTGGAAATATTGAAAAAATAAATCTGACTAATTGCTATGGCACCGATTAATCAAAGATTAGGCCTCGAAGCTCGAAGGTGGTTGACCGCCCAACTAGCACCTAGCGACTTTTCGAACATTGATACTAAGGCAAAGCCAGCTCGGGGAAGGTGTGATCGCTAATCAGACACTCTTAGCTATAATAGTGGATTAACCAATATTGGAAGATGGGATTGAAACACAGAATCTGTAGCTTCCACCAAGGTATTTATGCTTTCTTTAAGCAGGGCAATAATCTGAACAGCTCTTACCAAAATAGTGACAGCCTCCTTGACAACTCCTGCTATTGTCACAGTTACTGCACTAGTTATTGAAACAAGAATGTATTCCGTCAACACCTGGAAAGAAAAATGGGAACCAAAACAACGAAAAATAATAAGAGAAGGTAATTGGATATGTCTCCTGTGAGCAGATACTCTAATGTGATAAAAAAAAAAAAATCACCATTACTAACATGCAGGGTAGATTTCAAGTTTCGACTTACACAACAACAACAAGACTTGCGAGGGGAAAAAAAAAAGAGGTAAAAACAAATATCCTAAATACATCCGGATAAAGGGCATAAGATTGCTACCATAAAAAAGGCAAGAGTTCCACCAAAAAGCATTAGCAGGCAACTTCGAATGATATGGCTTGAACTATTAAAGTATGTGCTTCCTTTGAACTCATCCCAAGGATCCATAATAAGGGAGAGAAGAGCAGTAGACACTGCCATTACTGGAGTTACATAGCTCATAAGGGTGATTGGATCTTTCAGCCCTGAAAACAAACCAATCCGAAGCATTTAATAAGTAGTGATGTCGCCTTTGTAAAAGTAACTCAAGTATTTCTATCAACACACTTGACAATTGTTGTAAATTTAGAGGGAAAAAGAAAGGTTATTTTATTTCATCCTGGAGGATATATATCAGTGTGATCATTATCCACATAAGGATACGATCTAGTAGCTTTAGTTGTATTTTAGGATTTATCCATTAGATAATGTTGTTATCTTATCTTTATTTGCAGTTATCAATTCGAATAGTCGTGGTGCGTGCAACCTGGCCTGAACATCCAGTTATCAAAAAAATCAATTGGAGAGCCTATTTGAAGGACTTCAGATACTGTTTTAGTTTAATGAAATGAAATTGTTTTCTTGAGTATTGGTGTGGATGCCTGTATAACCCCCTAAATGCGGATTTCTAGGGTTCCGAAGGTGTCGATTCCTAAGGTTTTATCTTTCTACATTTATTATTTTCTTTAACCGTCCGAAGGAAAAAACGAAAAGAGAATAATCAACGTGTTTAAGAATATACTTCCACAGATAAATTTGAGCATGGATTTCATCATCTCTGCTGTAATAACACTAGTACTGGAATAGCAACTGCGTAATATTCCCATGTTTGTTTGACAGGACTAATAGTGAAGGAATTGTATAGTCCCATACGATACGTTGTGTGATCGCTTGATCGGACTTATAATATCACTCCCCTAAGTTAACACATGTCCCACACTTTGTGGGATTATACATCTGATCGAGATTTGATCTGCCTTGGATATATGGTCAATCCGACACTTGAATCCGGTCTATCAAACAGGCCCTAAACGTTCAAACTGAGAATACTGATTGTATTCTTGGGAAAATAGAAGAAAGATAAATGGATTGGTGGCCTATAGGCCCAATCAGGGTGTTAATGGGTACCCAACTGTCCAACGAAGCTCTCATCAAATTAAGAGTTGAACAGTTTTGGTCCAAGGTTGTCGAAAGAAGATTTTGTATTCTCCCCTTGGTAATAAAGTAAAAGAATAAGGAACCTTGGACTGTATCCATTGGGTATTTCCTTGGGTGCAATATCATTAGAAATAGTTTTTTTTATGGCTCCTTTTGTAATCTACATGTTAAGGTAAATCAGCGAACCATAAAATGAATTTAGGACCCGCATTGTTTAAGGCATCTTATGCAGCTTAACGCATTATAAGCACGAGTAATACCATTAATCCAAAACAAACTGCAATCCACAATCTTTTGGTTCCTTAAATTACACTATTCATTTTGTCATAGCAATATAATTTTCAAAGAGAGTACTGGTCTGGCAATATGAACTAAAATATGGTTGTACAAATTAAAAAAATCAAGTCCACCAAGCTATCATAGCGACTGCAGATAATTCTAAATGATCAAAAGCACATTACTCTAAGCCCTTGGAGGATTATTTTAATTTTTGTTTGTCCAAAGTAAATCTTTCTTGATCAAGTGTGTGGTGCGGTTTCGGTTTCCCAGCTAGGGAATATCAAGTATTTCTTCAAAAGGCTCTCTCATGTTCTTTTGCTCGTTGATTCCCTGCTTACTAGGAGTTTTGAACCAAAGCTGACACCACCACCACCACCACCACCCACCCCCCGGGTATGAAAATGCAATTTATCCTCAAACTTCAGAAGGGCTTTCTCCTGGAATCCCGCCCAAGTTTAGCCTAAACCTCGGCCAACTTAACATCAAATGCTCGAGGCTGCTCCTGTCTGATTTCAGGCAGCCTTGATTCCACTTCTTAATATTTAATACTACATCACCAAGTGCATTTTGAAAGATTTCTTCTTTCCAATGACGGGGTGGGACTTTTCACAGCAAAGCCATTTTCCCTCTAAAAGTGGTGCTTCAATGTCGCACTGTCAAAACCCCACTATTCTTTCATTGGATTCCATATGAAATTGGTATTTGTTACTAAGGCATCTCATCTATACCAGCTTCAGCCTTCCTGAGAGGTTCCTTAAAACTCACGAAGTTCGTTTCCTCTTCTTATATAATAGTGCACATTCACTACAAAATCAAATATTTTCAAGGAAAACGTTGACTGTCTTTACCACTAATGTGTTGATATTTCCTTAGATAAACGGAACAATAACAAGGAAATGTGGCATATAACCAAGGAGACAGTGACTCTAGAAAGCGTCAACAAGAAGCAGGGCTTTGGGTATGGTTATACAAAAAAGATTCTACCATGAGGATTGGCTGCACAATGGGGAAATTTTATCATACAGACCTGGACATGGGGATTTATATTTAACCACCCGCGGAAATGCTAAAGTTCCATTAAAAAGTAACTTCAAGAAAATGCTTACCATATACTTCTTTCTTTACGTCCGTTTTGTTATAGCACATCCAACAGAACAAATTCCCCGGTAACATGCCAGCAGACAACATAAAGTAAGTGCATTTATGAAGCATGCAACAAGAAACGAAGAACGAAACCGAAGAAAAAAAAAACTGAACATGCAAACAGTATGCAAAATACAAAGATAGACAAGCCATACCTGAAGAAGGATTTGAGTCATGGTCCAACGAAAGCCAGACATAACAGCAGCAAGCATAACGAAAACGAATCCCCAGAACTCAAATTCGGTCTCCTTTACAACTGTGATGCACACAGATGTAAGTAAGGACCAATAACCACTGCCGCAATAGTATAGGATAGAACAGAAATAAAGTTGATATGTTCTTAACAACTGCGAGTTGGTTGCTAGCTTGCTATTGATTTTCCTTTTCAAATGGGTGAAACAGAATACATTGCCATAAGTTTGATTCAAGACAATTAGATCATTTTTTTGTTTGAAGAAGGTTTAAGTGAAACGACTGTTACATGCAATGATAGCATCGCCAGATGGTTTTGTTACATTTATATGTCACTTACTTAGGTACCACCCCGTTACAATACAAGACACTAACTGCCACAACATAAGCAAAAGGAAAGGATATTGCAACCATCAGAGACTGACCCTATTGTCCTAGACATGAAAGCAAGACCAGCATAGTGATGATATTACTATTATAAATGATACCTCTCAATGTTCTAAAAGTTGCTACGCACTAGTCAGGCAGTCGGTCACCTTCGAGCAATTAATAGGATTAATTGGTGCATATTAATTAGAAATCAGTGATTATTTGTTATTCGGACTTAACTGAATAGGCCCCGCCAGTGATTAATCGGATCGCCGATTAATTCCTTGTTTTAGAACATTGATTCCTCTAATTCCCTTCTGTCCCTAATGCACTAATCAATGACCAACTTGATTTGGCCTGATGGAGGGGTAATCCATCTCTAAACACTAGTTAAAAGGCAACCTAGAATCACACTTACCCTTCTAACCTCAAGCAATTAACGAGAAAGTAATATCTGGAAATTGGAAATCCCTTTCTCATGCACCATTTGGTCCATGTCATGTATTATTGATGTTGTGGGTTGTCTTGAATCCACACAGACTACAATAATAACCCGCTAGGTCTGACCTGATTTCTTATTGGTGGCTTTTTTGGTCGATTTCTTATGTAGGGTTCTCATATACATCTTTTCTTTGAGGGTCAAGGGTCTAATGCAAATTGTGAGAGCTGCGGATACTGCTTGCCCATCGCATACTCCACTTTCATAGTGAAATTCCTCTGCTTATCCTCCCATATCAACATAGGCTTTAAGCCGAACCACGTAAATCATTTGTGCCCATGAATGATTTTTCATCCATCAGAAGTGATAGCTCCGCTTAATATGTAAGAAGAAAGGTGATACCATACTACTTGTATATGCATTAAACAAAATGGGCGGGAGCCCACTACACTGCATCCTATCAGTTCAGGATTCCCAAAATAAAAACAAGGAAATGCAAGAAAGCTTTCATTGACCAATTATTACCATCAAAACTGACTTGCAACGAAAGTAGTACAAGATTATCGTAGCCAGTGTCCTTTGAAGAGAACATGTGAAGCAAAAAGAAGAAATACTCTGAAGAAATTTCTAGAGTAGCAAGTCATGCAAATGATGAAGCTACACACCTGTGAACAGTATTCCAATGGATATGACAAAGATGATGCCCAACAGTTTAAAGCTTGGCGATTCCAACCTGCCACAGAAACATTCCAATTAAAAAAACCAAAAGACCCGATAAATCCCAGCAGCCATAAAACAAGTTAAAAAGCAAGCACGTAGCCATACTCTGGTCAAGGGATGATCAAATAATATAATCTTGAAGAATCACAGAGCATACTTTATTGATTGCAGAAATAAAGTACCAAAAAAGAACACCTGATTTTAATTGAATGACAAAGACATGTAACACCCGGTGACCTTAATTTGGATACACTCGATGAAACACACAGATTTGGAATAAGTGGCGATCAAACATTGCTATCGCAGCTCAGGTTGGGGAAATCTTATTTTCAATTCTATACATTTGCATATATTCCCCTTTCTGTACTTGCATATGTTACTCTTGGCTCTTGGGCACTCTGCTTCTCCCAGCGAATCGGATACTACCCATCTCCATCTGCAACATCTTGCACGTGAGGGAGGGTATTGGAGAGCTTACTATGTATTGTTTGGACCTGTCCTAATAACTTAGCCTTTCAGGATAAGTGGTGACAGCAACACAAATAAACCTTCAGGATAGTTTTGCACACTAGGAGCTGGAAACTGAAAATTTTGGGGGTTCAAACAAATAAACCTTCAGGATAGTTTTGCATGGTAAGAGCTGGAAACTGAAAATTTTGAGGGTTCCCCTATTAGAGTGTTAGGTAATGCAAAGCAATTACTATTTCAAAATTTGAAGGCAGTTTCAACTTCAAATAAAGACAGAAACTTTTCACTTGGAGTTTCAATTAAATTTCAGTTGCATCTAGAATAAGTGCAAATAATTAAATTAAATTCATCAGAATGCGGCTCACATGAAGCCCTCAACCAATCATGCAGCCGTTCGACCAAAGATGGAATCAGATTAATCTGGGAGCAGAAGCAATATGAATCTTGAACAATTATCATTAATGCTTGATCGTATACAATTAGCAGCTTCAACTCTTTCTTTAAAACTTAGAAAAAATATACTATTCACAGTCTTTATGAAAAGTATCCCAACCACAAACTAAAGGGTTCCATAAAAAATTCCAGAAAATAGATGAGTTAATTCAGGAAGTCAAAGGTCCATTAGTTATAAACTTATATACCAAAACGTTCAAATAAGGAACATCTCCAGAAAGATAAGCAATATAAAAAAGGTATTTTTACAATGTTTTACCTAAAAGCAAAAGCAAATAGAAGGAGAAATATAGGAGAAGCTGATTTGCACTGCAAAAACAGAGGAAAAGTTTGAAGTCAGGAGTACAGTAAGATGATAGAAAACATAAATAGGACTTTCCCTTTAGAACTTGACATTTACTAATGAGCGCGGAGGAGCGAGGCAACAGAAATAATGAGAAAAGGATCCACATGAGTATGTTATCACTAGATGCAACAAGAATTAAAAGGAAGACCAACGTCACCAACCATAGTGGCAAATGTAACGGAGATGAAAACAAGGGAGGCATTGCTTAAGTTGATATCCAGTGCTGTCCCCAGGGCGGTTGGTACAACTGTGAAAGGCAAAGTCCATCTGTAGCATTAGTTATTTGAGTAGTTAATAGATAGGCAGCAGAATATCAAACCCAAAAGATTATACAAGAGAAGGTTAAAAATTTCAGGGGATGAGAATGGGAATGCGCAACATCAGAGATTAGGAGGCATAAAAGAATGACCATTCAAATATGAAATGAAGAATGTAAAGTAGACAGGATCTAATCTGTCATAGAGTAATGACTAATGCAGACTAATGCAGTCAGGGGTCAATTCAGGTAATCCACAATATTTCTCTGTTGCCAAATTAAACCAACTGTCATGAATTTCAAACAATAATGTAACCATTTAGGACCACTCCTGAATACATTCCAGATTCGTGATGATACGACCACCTTAAATGACTGGTTAGCAGGCAAGAAACGACTTTCATATTACCAGAACCTCCTACACACTTCAAGTATCATATACACAAACGATCAGTAGCCAGAACACACACTTTTTTACACTAGAGATAGAATCTTGCATATTGCTTGCAAGTCACAACATAAATAAAATTCTATATAAATAGATAAATATTTACCGGAAATCTACAGCAGTTAAGCAGAATATATGTTCCATATTACAAAAGAAAAAATCAAGAAAACAGTCCTTAAAAATGTGTTTGAAAAAGAGTTAAATTGCTTGGAACACTGCCTCATCATAATAACAAAAATCCTGAGAACAGACTCATCACTTAAAAAAACTAGCTCACTACAATAGGATATATTCTTTGATTCTGAAGGACAAGAAACCAAAGAAACATTTTATTCCTGCTTAAGGACCTGTTTGGTTCCTTCCTTTCAACATTTTCGGATTCTCCTAAAATACATTCTTCTACGTATCTCCCAAACAATCCTACCATACTCAAAACACAATTTGACCATAACCCAAAAAGTCAAAAAGGCAAAAATCTGAAAATGAAAAGCCAAAAAGTAGACCCCCAAACACCCCCTATATATGCACATAGGAAATTATCAATTCTTGCATGAAGACCAATTAAGTGAAAGTATCCGCAAAAAACTCCTACGTATTCTCAAACACCACTCTAAACCAGAGAACATCCAAATACAACAAAAATCACCACAGTTCAACAACTTTTGAAAAACATAATTAACAATTGAAGATGTATTTCACCTCCATTCACTGAAACTAAGACCCAATGACCAATGCGATTGAAAATTTGTAACATATGATATGGTCCACAATGACATAAACATAGAAGATTCGTATTTCGTGAAGCACTGGGACAACTCCTGAAGTAAAATTTATTAAGCAAATCGAAGAGCCGCAAGATGTTTAAACTTCTAGAGACATATGATCATATTAAAGATTTGGAAAGCAGTGGGACAAGTCCTCCAATTAAATCCATTAACAAAGCCGAAGAGCCATTGGGTATTTAAACTTACAGTAAAACAGTTCTTAAACCTGACATAACATCATCGAAGCTAAAGCCACAAATGCTAGTTGAACCTAAGCATAGTTGTTAAGGCATGAGGCTAGGCTGAACTATTGAAATTCTCTTCATAAAGCCATATAATCAGACCACTGGCCTTGGTTGGCTATTGTGGAATAGTTACATATCTAGATTATTAAAGCCATTAAACTTCAATACTTCTTCGGTAAAGTGCATGTAAAGTGGCTAAGGCACCTCATATACTCTGGCTATCCACAAAGTCAGTCAGAAACAACGACCAAATTTTTCTAAATTTCCTCAACAAGGGCAGAAAACCTGTGCCTGTACCCAATTCGAAAAAGTAGAAGCAAAGTACAGGACATCAAAGCCATAGAGTTACCTCTTAGAAAGTAATCCTTCCACGACATAGAGACAGTGGGCTTAAATCTTTGAGACCAGAACCATGTTATAGCATTTGATAAAAGAGCTTGCATAGTAAAGTGGACTGTATTCATCAATAAGGGAGCTGGGAACTTTCCTAAATCATCTCCTAGTAAATTTTTATTGTACCTGGCCAAAAAGAACCATATTTAGAACACCAAACAAGCTTCAAGCAGTGAAAACCCAGAGTTTGATGACACAAGTATCGAATGTAATTAATGATGTGAGTTGAGGAGAAACTTACAGGGTCAAGGACGTGCTGAAAAAATACCAGACAAGTATGAAAGAGAAAGTCTTCAGCACATCAACGGCAGAAATCGAGCTGTTACTTTTTGACTTCGATGGTGCATAGTCATCCATAGAATTGAAGTCATTATTTCCAAGGCTTGAGAGCATTTGCTCTTTCCCCGGTCCAATTTCAATATCAAAGGGCACAGACTTTCCATTTCCATTCATCTGCATCTCGCCACTTAAACGCTCCTTTCCTAACCCAACATGATGTACCAAAGGCAATTCGAAGTGGAAGTCTTCTACAATTTGATCCGCAGTATCTAGACAACCATCTGCACTGGTCACCCCATCTTTGTCACACCAGCCTGAGAATGAAGGCGCCCTAGGAATACCTGACCCTTGACTTCCTCTCTCACCAAACTTATGGCCCGTGATATTAACCTTTTCTGTATCAGAATCACTCTCAACCATCTCATTTCCTATATGACAACAGAGCCATCTACAGTCTGACACTCCGTACCCACCCAAGTGTCCGCAGCTTTACTTCAGACTAACTTCAGTTTCTTCCAGTACAAACCTAAGTTGTGTCGTACAAAAAGAAAAGGCATATTATTATTACAAGATCTTACAGTGTCCAACTTGAATAAGTCTCAAAGCAAATCAAAGCTTGTGCAGACAAACATAAATGTACTAATCCAGAGGTCTCAAACAAAGCGGTGCATCTACTGTACGCAAAAAATTGGATTTGGTTTACCATAAGAAGAATAAAAATTTGAGCCATTCCACAATTTACTTCAAGTGCTCCACAATCACTGCACGTATCTTCATCTGTATATAGTGGCAAGTGTTGCACAATTTTTTGCAAGTGCTCCCATGTACACTGGCAAGTATCTCACGCAGAGGCGGCTCTACAGCCAGGGATGAATGGTCACTTGAACACCCTTATAATTTTTTAATTTTTAATTTTAGTAGAATACATGTAGTAACTTTGGTTTAGTTATTTTTTGAATGCCCAATCATCATAGTCTTGAACACCTAGCCCAAAAACAAAAATAATTGAATATTGAGCCACAACCCAATTACAACCCATTAATCCAGGTAATTCGTATTTGAACACCTAACACATTACCTCAAATAAAACTCACAATCATAATGAAAGAAATGTGAAAAAGAGAGAGAGAGAGAGAGAGAGACAGACAGAGAGAGAAAGAATTAATATATTGTGCAAGTGTTATGCTCTGCGTTCTCTCCCAATGTCTATTGTGGATGGTCTAAATTTGTTATTTTCTTATTCATAACAATAACGACTTTTTTCTGTTTGGTTAGCTTATAAAATTTGGGACAAAGCTTAAAAAAATTCAACTACATTGCAAAACCTCATTAACTTGAACAATATTCCTTCGAATTTAGGACTACAATGGAAAATCATATCATCTCATCCTAAAAATAGCATACATTTAAAGAGGTCAGCCCCAACCTATTCTCCACAATTTCTTGCAAAGGGGTATTAGTAGATTAAGACGTTGGCACAACATATGAGAACTAATCTAGGACATATTAAAATCTTACTCCCTCCATTCTCAAATCCACTATGCAATACAAGAACTTTAGGGGAAAAAAATCACAATTATATGTATCTTTATTCTTTAAGTTCTCAATTTGGTAGTAGTCTAGTAGATAATTTATTTTCTCAGAACAGAGTTTATGTATTTTTGACTGCACTATTTATACTAACATATGAGATTTCTACATATATTGTTGGTCATAGATCAACTAGTAGAGTTAAGGTAATTTATGAATACCCTACCACAAATTCCCAGAGCCGCCACTCACGGTGTATGGTAAGTAAAAATGTTGCAAAACCACTTCACCTAACTTCACATTTCATTGAAACATCCATCACGTGTCCCAAGTTTTAGGAAACCAATGGTCAGATTTCATCTCAACTTGATCTGTAACCACTTTTATGTATGGCACCTCAAAATCATGGCTGTGACCTTAGTCACATAATCCTTTAGTCACATAATCCTTCAGTAGGGCCTCCAGTCAAGCTTTCAACCTTTGCTCTGGATCACTCTCGTAAATCTTAGTAATTTGAGATGTTTTTTAAAGACGCTTTCATGCTAGCCCACCCACATTATGTAACTTAAAGAAGTTGTGACCACTAAAAAAATCTGAAACTAAACCACAAAATCAAAAGGGGAAAATGTCGTCTTAAGTACACGAATCCAATTTATTTCAGCAACTGAAACGGAACCTGCGATTGCCACCAGTTTCATCAAAACAGCTGAAATTACGCCATTCAACAAACGAACGAAATTACAACCAACTATTGAAAGAAGGATCTATGAACACTGACAGATCTCGTAATCCGTTTGTTTTAAAAAAAAAAAACAATTCAACCAAAATGTAAGAGGATTCCAGCCGAGACAATCCAAATCAGAGCTCAATAAGAACGACCAGCGGCGCGCACGATCATAAATGAAATCACAATTTCCAAATAAAACAACCAAGTCGGAGGGAGAGAGAAACGGAGTGAGACTGACCTGGATCCGAAGAGATTGATGGCCCGTTTGGTCGAGGAGAGAGAGATCTGATCTGGTTTTGGTGGGGGGAGAAGATTGGGAATCGGGAAGTGTTTGGTGTTGGGTACTCGTACGGTGGTTCAGATGTGAATGTCGCCTCGAGGAGGAGTTGGTGCGTTGCTTTTGGTATTTGAAATGAAGACTGTTACGTACGTATTTGATTGAAAACGAAGCAAAGCGAGCGAGCGAGAGAGAGAGAGAGAGAGAGAGAGAGAGAGAGAGAGAGAATTGCGATTTTCTAACGGAGCCGCCACACCGGAGGGTGAGTCCGTACTTGGTTACGAATGCATAGAAAGGCTGTCCCGAAATTTTTGTGGGGCCAGATCCCACAGCCGTTTATTAGTTTTAAAAGTATTTTTCAAGCAAAAAGTGAGAATTTATATTTACAATCTTTTTTTCTTTTTAGTTTCACCTTATTTATTTATTTTTTAGTATTAAAAGTGTATGTAATTGTTTGCTAAAAAATTAAAAAAAAAGTGTAAATAGAAAAAAAGAAAATATAAATATCAATTTCCTTGTAAAAAATACTGTACATCGATTTTCTTTTTTCGGCCGCTATTGAAAACCCATAATTTACTTCATACAATCTTTTTTTTTTTTTTATCCGTTCATACAATTCATTAATATTTATTTGGAGCTTGGTCCATACCAATTAAAGGTGATCTGTATATATACCTGTATGATGAGTAAAACTTCTGATATGTATTATGGATTTAGAATTTGTTTGGGAGTTGAATCATGACCAGGGATTGACTTAGAAATCTACATTAGTGGTGCCATATGTATGTAATTTCATCTTATTATAATTAACAGAAAGGGGTGTACTCGCACAAAAAAATGGTGTAAAATTATACTCCGTAGCACTCTATGAAATAGATCAGACAAATATTTTCAAAAAGAAATCTAAATTAATTTTATTGGAATGATATCATAAATTTATTGAATACAATTTAAATATTTAAAAATACTATGGTAGTATTATAATTTTAAGAAATCAAGTGGGGGCATGCCCCCACGGGACCCATGTGGGTTTGTTCCGGGAATCATCTCTAGTTCCTTAAATGTATTGCAAAATACAATTTAGGTTATTTGTGAACTCTTTTTAAGCCCACTTTCATTGTAAAAACTCGTCTAGAGCATCATATCCAACGTACATTGCACGGATATCGATTCATGCATTTCAAAACACATCGATTTTGAAGGAAAAATTTTAGCATTGAGTCGTAGTACATTGATCTCATTTTTCTTATGTTCCAAAACCATATCAATTGGAGAATTGATATTCAATGAATGTAATTTTTAGCATAATTGGTCTTCTAAATGCGTTCTAAAATATGGACCATTCGGATCATTGAGGTGGACTCCAAAGGAGCTCACAAACATGTTAAACTGGACCTTCTAATACATTTGAAGGACTGGAAAAAGGCCAAGGCTTGTCTGCGGTTCATATTTAAATTGCAGAAGTGCGGTTAAAATGTTTGCAACTGTCAGATGGTGTTTTTAATGATTGAGATTAAAAAAAACTTTTCCAGAGAAAAGTTAAGTTAAACTTTTCCCCCAGAAAAGTTTTAAAAAAACTAGACCGTTGAATGCAAAGATGAACGGCTGTGATATAATTGCATAAGCTCTCTACAGTTAGACCGCAAAGAAGCGGGTCCAGAAAAAGGTTTCAACTCCTATGTTTTTGTCTCAAAAGCTGTACAAATTTCTCTCTAAATGATTTTCAAGTAGACCATGGATCATGTACTGCTCTTCAGCTCAAAGTTGAGTACTTTCAAAAGTTATGTGGTTTTAGGGTTTGCTTTTGGTGCAGAATGAGGACGATGTCTTTCAAGCTTTACCTCTTTTTTTTTTTTTTTCTCGAACTTCTTTGCTATGGAGGCCTTCGAGGGAAAAAGGGGAACTCAACGAGACCATGAAGCGTGCCATATCCTCTTACTTCACAAAATCCCCGTCCAATTACCGGGAAAGATTCGTTGAACTAACCAATCATGCCTAAGTACATGACTGTTATGGGGTGGAAAACACGATACTATATGAATCACGATTCACGGGGAAGTACAAGACTGTTTTCCGCAGTCAAAAATCGCCAACAGTCAACAATAAATGTCGTTTTCGCAATATGGAGTTTCCCGTAAAGCAAAACAAAATCAACACATCAAACTAAAACTAATGAAACAAACCCCTGACCTTGTAGCATTTCCAGAAAACCCGAGAAAAGACATATACAGGGCCCTGCTATCAAATTGAAAACAAACACCGATAACAATAGGCAGCAAAAGAAGGAGAATTTACAAACATTTGTTAGAAGTGGAGAGGAACCCTCAAATTTGACAGTTTACGCTAACGTGTATACTACATTACCATCATCACTTGCAAGATCAGAAACTGATGGGCAAATATAAGCTGGCACAACCCGACTGAACTCCATATTTTTTGTCACCAACTAATTTATCTCCAGCTTATGTTGATACATTATACCACCTTAGCTTCCCCATTCCAAGAATGCACACTACATATTACAGCTATTGATTACTTGACTCGTCACTTTCCAGCCTTCAATCTTTCCCTCATTAACGTGATGGGTTAATACTGAGCTACATAAACAGGAGTTCACCACAATTGCGTAATATCTCACATTGCACAACTTACCCTCAATTTACGAAAGAGAAAAACACTATACACGAAGGCTTTGTTAGACAGTTGAGTTGGACGGTAGAGAATCCAAAATTCTAGGTTCTAAGAGACTTTACCGGCACCATCCAAACTGTGAAAACAACAAAGAGTCAAAGAGCATGCAGACTGGAGCTCCCTCCCATGTATTTCTAGTCAATGCACAACCGAAGTTCGACTAATTAGGAAATGGGAAGCAATGTTAACTAAGCTGATTCAATAAAAGATCATGGTATATGCATTTTAAAACTTTAAATATTAAACCAGGATGAAATCCCAGCAGTTGCCAAATTCCAAGTATAGTTGGAAGCAAAAATGAAACCACTATAGTATTTAGAACTCCTAAGATGTGAATCATATAGTCTATTCGTGAAGTTTTAAACTTATTTCCACCGGAGATGATATTGCAGCTGTCACCATAATAAAAACAGAGAACAAAAGACAAAATCGTAGATAAGTACTTCAAAAAGCATATCAGAACAATCCAAAATTGCAAGGAAATCATATGAACGGAATTCCCAAAACAACAGATATTGTACAAACACAAAATCTAGCAAACAAAGGAAACACTGAAACATCAAGCTCAAAGTGTGGACTATCTACAGATATATGACCTAAGCACTCGTACCTCAAGTTATCATACACCATCCATCAGAATATAAATGCGGAGTAAAATGCAGAACCCATATCAAGTATTTTCAGCTGGAGTGAGATGTCCCATCTGTTCAGTAAGGTTATCTACGTTATTCATATTCCACAAAAACTTATGGCTATCCGGCTTATTCTCGCTCTTTTTCCCATTAATATCTCTTCTTTCAGACTCAACTTCCTGTGTGTGAGAGGTCCCAGGAGTCTCCGTCAGAAACTGTTCCCAGAAAACATCATTAGCCCCGGTTGCCACAGCTGCAGGTGTTACAGCTGGCTTTGAATTTACATCAATGGCCAAAGGTTTGGGCCTCACGTCCACATGGAGGGCAATAGACGATGTAGCAGGGGCTTCGAAATGGGTAGAAGACCCAGCCAAATCAGGAGAAGAATGAATGTCCCTCGAATCAGGAGACGATGGATTCTGTGAAAAAGATGACGGGTCAGCGTTCACATCAGAATCTCTAGAAGACTCCTGCATCTCCGTTATAGTGACGGATGAAGGCAGTGGAACCAAACCAAAATCATTCATTTCCTCACTTGGAATTTGATCAACTCCTTCTAGAAAATTTTCCCAGAAAAGTAATGACGATTCCAACTTCTCAATAAAATCCGAGTTCAGTACCGGGAATGTAGCATCTGGGTTGTCCCCAAGGGAAGTCAAGATCTGGTTTTCTTCCATGTTGGCTTCAGCATATAAGCGATTGGATATCAACACCCTTCTCTTTTTGTTATGATTTTCTGACAGTTGCATGTGACTGAAGCCAAACCTGGGTTCCTGCAATTCTTGCGCCAAGAACACTATCATTTGCCTCTGCTTTTGTTCTATAGCCTTCAGACGCTCTCCGAATGATCGTAACTGGTATTCATATTCCTGCTTCTCATGTTTATGTGACTCAAGCTCCAACTGAAGTAAGCTCTTATCACGTCTCAGCCTATCGATTTCCTCCTCAAACTCTTGCCTTTCCGCATCAGTTAATGGAACAGAAGAATTTTGGGCAGAATGACTATGGATTGGCTTGCGACGGTGAATATTCTTTAGAAGATGTCTCTGTCCTCTGATAAATTCGTCATTTCCAAACTCCCACTGATCAGGATCAATCTTCCTAAAACCCTAGATAAAAGAAGAGTTCTCAGCAAAAAACAGATACAAAACCCCAATTTACAAGATTAAAGCGAAAAATGAACAAAGATTGACTCATTGTACCATCTTACTACAATATAGGGAGATGGACATGCACCAGTGTTTTCCTACTATCAGCCAAACCTAATCGCCATTTAGTTTATTTTTGCTTTTGTACTCTTATAGTCTTATATCCAAGCTCATATGCCTAACTGGCCAAGTAATTCTACAACTGGAAACTTCCTCCTATCTTCTCGTAAGTCGTACCCTTACCAGCTGGAGGAGAATGCGATAAATTGCTGATTAAATGATTTAAAATGACAGAGGGTGGTCCTGGTATCTTCCAAAAAGTAGGAGCCGCCGATACACTCCAGAATTCATGGCCTTCTTCACATCCCGGAACAAGACAGATTATAATTAGATAAATATCGGTGTATTGTTTGTCACGGCCACTGATGTTTTTGTGCTGACAATTCCCACTTCCCAAAACGGTAGCGTAATTGTTTGTCTGTACCCACATGTGAAATGAACTAAGTTTTTAGAGTTATGAAGGTGTCGATGAGTCGGTAAGGTGTCGATGAGTCGGTTACCATCAAAGGACCAAACCTAGTACAAATGTATATAGATGCCGATCAAAAAAAATGTGTATAGACGCTGTTTCTTGGTTTTCCATCTAAACCATCACTCACCACCCAGGCTACACCCATTAGGCAAAAGGGACATACTCATACACAATTTCGGGAGCAAACCATAGAAGGTAGAAACAAAGAGGTAAATGGTTTTAAATTTCTTTTTTCTCATTCTATATTTACTTCAATTGTTCACCACACTGTCAATGAATTGTCCAAGTGACACCAATTTAGGACTTATCTTCTTTGAATACCTGAGATCTCTTAGTCAGTTGTTCATATCTATTTTTAACCTATAATCAAGATCTGGTGTGTGCTCTACACTTCACTCTAAAGACATTAAATGCCCTTGTTTACCATGCTGGCTAAATGATATCTGATTAGATGGGCTGTATGCCTGTATCCATAATTAGGTGGATGCTAATCAATCAAATCAAAGCCCTTAAAGTATGTCCAATGTAGGAGTTCCATAAAAGTTGAACTGGAAGAGGCAATGCTCGCAATACTCTTTGCGAAAATAAACATAGAACTTTCATGAGATGCAAAATCCTTAATGTTCTACTTAACATCGAGGTAGATATGAACTCCCTCTTTATAAATGCAGCAGTACCAAAGTTGCAACAACCTTTAGCCCTATTTTATCATCTTTCAAGGAGAACCATAAATCTGCTAGAAATGCGGATGCCTGAAAGTGCACATCAACTTTCACTCTCATGTGAAGATGTTGGAGGTAAAAAATGCATGTTGGCTAAAAATTACGTCTACAACAGAACCCTGACCATAGCCAATAGGAGGCGTAACATGACATGTCATTTGATGTCCTAGGAAGTAGCCAGTAGGAATGTTCTTTCGTGATAAGATCCTGCTGGATTTTGTGTTCTATTTGTTGCTATATATTCTAAACTGCGAGGACAGTACGAAGGTATGCAAATGTTGGGACTTCGCTTTTTCTTGTTAGTTTGCTATAATGAAGTTAGTATTGTCATCAAACAAACTTACCTTCATATTTGTGATTTTGGCTACTTACTGCTGAAAGTGAAATTAGCATGTGTAAAGACAGTTCTGGCCCCCTGGAACTAGTAAATGGAAGAAGGAAATGCCCTAAGGGAAAGGGGTTTTCGTTTCTCACTTAATGTTTATAGTTCTTTTCTAGTTTTCTTCTCTTCCATTCATCATACATTCTTCACTTGATCTAAAATTTCTCAGCAAGCTAATTGAGCTAAGATACAGCGTTACAAGTTTCACGAAATTACCCAGAATAATTGAACCATAGAAAATAGAAAGAACTTAAAACAGAGTTAAAATAATGCCGATGCACTTACATATGTATTGAGCTGCCTGACGAAACTGGAGAAATTATTGTGCTTGAAGTACTTCGGAAGCAAATCTCTAGCAAACTCAGGTGGATTCCAAACAACGAAGCTATGGCCACTCTGACTCCATGAAACAATGGAGTTTGTCACCGGGTCATCCACCATCTCATAAGTTTTTGTGAGAAAAGGCGGTGGCGCATTAGAACCACCTTGAGATCCATCCATCACCAAATCCTACTAACTTCTCAGCCTCCAAAATCTAAAATCCCCACAAACTGAAACTCCCTATTAAAAAGAAATTAATACCCACAAATTCAACTACGTTACAGACCTCCAAATTCCCCGGATTAAACCGAACCCAATTTGTCCATTACCCTTAACGTATAAACCCTAAGTACAACAAAAACCCCTAAAATGAAGTTTAAACCTAAATGGGTCTAGGATTCACAGTTCACAAACACAGCATGCTATCAATTTCTCAAACAATTCCATAATCCAATCAAAACCCAAAATTGAACATCATTGATTATTACCAAATCTAAGTCAAAACCCATAATTGAAATCCCAAAGAGAAGTGTTTTAGAAAAAAAAATCAGTAATCAAGCTAACAGGAGCGAACTATATTGCACGAACGACAATACAGGAATTAGTATATCACCTCATGAAGCCCGCCTATAAATACAAAAAACCGAACACTAACCACCTTTTAGTCGATTACGGGAGCAAATCCAACAATTTTCAAAGGAAACCGTGTCTTCTAGAAAGCTTCTAGAAAGGAAAAAGTGGTGATTGTAATGGAGAGAGAAGATGGGAGATTTGTGGGGTTTTTCTTAATACGTTTCGCAGCGGAGAGAAAGAGAGAGAAGGAAGAAGGAAGGAGAGGGGGGTTTGACTCTGTTTACCAGGCGAAGCAATTCGGGCTTCCGAATCGAGATAAAGGGACCGTGTCGTCTGACTTCCGAAACGGATTGTTTTTGGCTTATATTTCTATTTCTATTTCTATTTTGGAATTTGTCGAGGGGTGGGGTGGTTTCGAGAAGACGCGGTCATGGAATTGTCCTTGGAAGGAGGGACGTGGGAGAAAAAGGATTGAGATTTTTTTTAGGAGAAATTTTTGGGCGCCGAGTGGGTATTTCTTACGTGGTGCCTGCTCGATACTCTCAAGCCGTCTGATAAACTTTTGAACAGTTCAGATTAAAACATTCTCTTTCCTCTCACCCCTCCGCTTTCTCTCTTATTTTTTTCTTCCCAAATCTGAGCCATCCAAAAGTACATCGAACGGCTCGGATGTGCCGAGCGGGCACCACATGGTACTCACCAAGTACTGAAAAATTTCTCGATTTTGAGAGAAATGAATTGATCTCTACACTTCTTTTTTTGATAATCACAAATTTTTTTTTTATTTTAGTGTTGAAAATGTGGTTTTTTTTTTTGGCTAAAAGACAAAAAAATGGAGTGTGGATATCAAAAAAATGAGTATAGAAATCAATTTCCTTTTGAGAATTGGGATTTTAGATTCTATAGATTGTTTTGGCACTCCACCCCATACGTTAGCACTTCACTTTTAAAGAGAAATTCATGTACAAAATAGAGTTTCTGCGTATAAAAATGGATCGCCAAAATTAATTGGGATCATATAGCCTAGAGTTAAAGAGAAACTTAAATAGGGATCTTATAGCCTAGAGTTCCACCAACACTTTTTTTATTTTTAGAAAAAAGTGAACATTTTGTTCGTATTCAATTTTTTTTTTCTTGTTAGTTTATTTGACTTTTTTTTAGCTTAGAAGTGGTTATTTTTTAAAAAAATTGGGTAAAAGTAAAAAAAATTATACATCTACGATTCGTCTCAACGAGACGAATTGATAATCCACAAAATTTAACGCAAAACTAACAAACACGAAAAAGAATTGAATAATGACAAAATGTGCACTTTTTCTAAAAGTAAAAAAAAGTACCCGTGGAATGGGGCCTCAGGCTACGTTCTTGTAAACTTATAAATCTAAAACTTATTTTGTTATTTTTTACTTTTTGTTTAGTTTTTTGTTGTAATTTTTGGGGTTAGTTGTTCTTCTTGATGAGACAAATCGGAACGGTATAAAAATATCGATTGATGTTGAAAAAATTCAAATAAGACAACACTTTAGACAATTAAGATCACTGTTTGATACTTTTTTTGTCTTGAGTGAATTTTTTTTTTGTTTTTGATCATAATTTTGTACTTTTTAGACTCTTCTCATTTGGATGAATGATTAATCCAAAAAATATTACTAACTAAAATTAAGAAAAGACGAACAGAAGAAAATAATTAAAGTTTAGAAGAATGAGGCCTAAGTCTCCCTTCTAGTGGGTTTGAATTATATTATTTCCATCCTGAAATATGAAAAATCTAACAATATCCTTTTTAAAAGAAAAATACATCCTTCTATAAAACCTAATCAATCACATGTACCCTAAATTAACTTACCTTAAAGTCCAAAATGCAAGATTTTTTTGTTATTCTTTCCCAAAGTTTTTTTTTTATGCATCATAAAGAAGGAAAGAGATTCTAATTTCTTCGCGTTTATGCCTACAAATATATGTGGCATCAAAAAAATTCAATTTTTTTTGAAGCTTCAAAAATAAGAAAATATTTATAGATGCATATTTAAAAGCAATGTACGTGTGTTTAATTTATGTATAAAACTCTTTTAAGAAATTGTCAAGGGACGTTAATGTCTTTTAAATTGAATTTGGAAGGGCATTCATGTCCAACCCTCATTTTACGGGGGTAAAATAGGTAACAAAATAGGTCTAGTTGGTGATGTCAGCGATTTCCGTTACTTAGGGCATCTCCAATCCACCTCTATTCCTCCAAAATAGAGGATGCATGTGACACATTATATGGAGATTTTGTAATTTATTTCCTTTTTTCTTCACTATTTGCACTTTTTTGGAGAATTTTTTAGGGACCCATCATACTGTTTAGAGTTTGGAGGGATTTTGTACTCCAAATTTACTTTTGGTCCTCAATTTTTAGAGGACCAAATTTACTTTTGGAGGACCAAACTCTAAAAAAGACAGTGGGTTCTTCAAAGATTCTCTCAAAAAGTACAATAAGTGAAGAAAAAAAGGAATAAATTATAAAATTTTCTTTCAATGTGTCACATCCATACTTCATTTTGGAGGAATAGAGGTGGATTAGAAATGCCCTTAGCATCTCAAATTTATCTTTAAAACTCCAAAATAGAGAAAAAAATGTGACATATTGGAGGGAGATTTTATAATTTATTCCCACATTTTGCACTTTACGAGAGAATCTAGTAGAGATCCATCATACTTTTAAGAGATTTTGTCTCCAAAATGAGAGTAGAGTATTCATATTTAGAGAACCAAAGGCAATTTAGTGACCCAAATATCTAATAGTAACGGTCTCCTAACAACATGAGGAATCTTCAACCAACAACTAAAGAAGAGAGGCGGATCAAAAAAAAAAAAGAAGAGAGAGATCAATGCAATTTAAGAAACTCGAGGGGAGAATTATGTCATTGTCAGAAACCTCAAGAGAATGTGAGTGAAATTTAACCAATTCTAAAAATATGATACAAATAAGGCTTGTGGACATGTCTATATCAGATTCTCGAGAGTTACAAGTCCCTTAGGCATAAGCCTGTAAAAGAAAATAAAGGAGTAAGCTTGATATTCCTGCATTGAAAAGCTAGCGTTGGTCTTGACTTCATACTTGATCTGACCAACAATAGCTGAAGCCCTCTAAAATTCTGTTAATCCCTTTCTTGCCATAGAAAATAGATAACGACAGCAAACCCAAGCATTCTTATAGCGTTAGGGAAACCTTTCCCTCGATCTGAAGTTATAATTAGAAGAGAACCAGTCCACTTTTTGAGACCAAATTAAGGGCAGGGCCTTTGGGAATGCAGCATAGATCGATGATCAGCATCCAATGTCAACTCATACTTGGTTGGAAATCGAAGGGACATTCAAATTAAGAAGAGGTGGTTCACAGGGTTTTCAGAAGACTGATCACAGAGAGAGAGAGAGAGCATGCTGAACGATCAATGATATTGATCTCCCCAGTTATAGAGCTTGTCTTTTGGTTCTTGAACTTCCATTAACAGCCATTTATAGGATAATAATAATAAAACTATGCCTAGGAATGTTTTTTGAGAACCAAAGGACAAAATAAGTGAAAATATACCATGAAGACAAAGATACGTACATCAATTTAAGGAGCAATAAGTCTGTTCACACAGACTTTTCCCACACAGATTGCGCACAGATCTGTATATGGGGCCCATTCGGGATCTCATACAAACGATCGGAGCCGTTCATTAAATTAAAATATTTTTTAAAGGCCCCTGCAAAAAATCAGCTCAATTCGATACTTGTAGGTGTTCGATTCAATCATTTAACTTTTCATTATCTTGAAATCCGAAGGAAAAGTTAGATGATTAAATCGAGCACGTATAAGTATCAAATTGAGCTGATTTTGTGAAAGAGTCATTAAAAAAATGTTTTACATTTAATAAATGACTTAAATTGTTTGTGTAAGACCCATAGTGGGCCCCACAACAAATCTATGCACAAAATCTGTCCATTTTTGCTCTTTTTGTAGGCATTACTGTTTAGGGAGAATGCACCAGTAATTTGTTGTACTTCCAAATGAAACACTTTTTTTGAGGGTTCCAAAATTTTTTAAAAAAAAATAGTCAAAAAAAAATTAACCCAGTTTTGAAAATAGACTTTACAACACACACCAAAAAAATAAAATAAATTGAGGATAATTTATGTCGAGAAACCATACTAAACACACATACTTGCTACATTTGAGAGTGTCTCCTTTATTAAAAAAACAAGATATTCATTTTATCAGTTTGGTACATTAAAAAAAAACATGCAGCAATTCTAGCTAACACAAAGAGAATGGGGTGATTTACCCTTATTCAAACTCAAGTGGTTGGTGACTTGGTGCTCTAGTAACACTTATTTATGTGTACCACCTAAGAACCCAGCTACATTTTTTTCTCTAGGCAAGTAAAAATGGGTATATCTCAAAACGAACATTACAACTCCCGGTCTCTACTTTCCCTCCCTCTTTTCCATACATGACTTTCGGAACCATGCTAATAGCCCAAGCAATACAGGTCTTACAATCATCACTAGAAAGATCTCCAGTGCACTGAGCAAGCCCATAAATATCCATCGATGTCCCGACACTCATGGCCCCGGCAGCAAACAATTTTGGGCTAACATAAGCTGCTTCCTCCAACTTACCAAGTAACTCCAAGACATTTTCATTGAAGGAATCTGGGTCACTTGCAGTGACCAAATTGTACTGGTACCACCAATTGTAATCGATTTTGCCCAAGAAACTAACGTTGGAGTATTTCAACATACAATACTCGTACCATATGATTGCTTGTTCCTTCAATTGGCAAACTTGCTGAATCACTACGCTTGCCTCGTCAACACAGGCTTGGCAAACTGTGCTATTGATGTCACCTCGGCAAAGAGCGGAGCCATAGGTGATATTCTCGCCCATGCCCAATGAGCCAGAACCAAACCCGGTCAGCGGGGTTTTGGAGTTGAGATAACTCAAGAGGCCGTTCAAGTTATTGTTGTAAGGGCCATTGGCAGTGAAATTTGCGGAGCTTGGGCAATCAGAGAAGAGTGGGTTGGTTGCGAGGGTGAGTTGGAGGAGGATGGAGATGGAGAGGAGATAGAGAGGAGTGAGAAGTCTTGAGGAAGGCATGGTATGCTGAGTTTGGTAATAAGAGGGATGCTTAAATTCCTTGGCACATTTATGCATTTTTATAGGAAAAATCCTAAGGAAGGAATGAAAATGAAAGATCAAACTGGAGGTACGCATATTTACAAAAGTAGAAAAAAGCATTGAATAAGAACGGCTTTTTTTTTCTCTTTTTTTATTTGATTTGAAATTGTCAAACTAAGCAAATAAGATAATGCGTAATAAGGACAACACTAAACATAATGGGCCGACAAGGCTCAAGCCTCACCCCTTTAATCGAAATCCTAAAGATTTACAATCGTTGTATTATGTGACAAAAATTCAATGCCAGATAAATACTTGTACCAAAGAACTTGTTAACTTATAGTACTAAAAAATTAAGTTCTTCCCCATCCCTTTAATCTCCTATACGTTTGTAGACTAATTCGTTAGTGGGCAGTGATCTGCTCGTGCTTTTTGTGGGTGATGATGTGAAGGTGCCGTAGGCACCGTCTTGTTGTCTGGTGGATCTGTTTTGGCCTTGGGTTTTCTCTGGTGGTTACTGGGTTTGTTGGAAGCGGGTCTCGATTTTAGGTGGTCGGATATAGTAGTTGTTTCTAACTTCTGTTTTGCAGGTTTCTTTCATATATTCAAAAATGATCGGTGAAGATTGGTGCGGTGTTGATCGGTGGTGGTTTGATCCGGTGGTGGCGAGGTGGTTGTGGCCCCCATGGCTGGGTTTGCTCAGGTCATCTCTGTGTGCCGAAGTCCGGTCGGTGGCCACTCCAAGCTCTCATTCAGGCGAGGGGCCAGCAATTCGTCCTCTGGGTTGTTGTTGCAGGTTGTCACCGAGTGCTGGGGGATTGTTGTATTTGGTGGTGGTTTGTTCTCTTGAGCCTTGATTGCTTTGATTGTCATTGTCGTAGGCCGGTTTCCGCCACCGGTTGAGAGGTTGGCTTGGTTTAACGGCGATGCTGGTTTTCCGGTGGTTTGTGTGGCAGTGGTGATTCAAGTGGTTAGGGTTTGGGTGGGCCGGTCCTTGGGTGAACCTGATTAGGGTGTTTGGGCTTTTTTGTTTATTCAGGTGTTTGGGTTGAGCTGTAATGTTTTACTGTTTTGGATCCCAGTAGACCTTTGGGTGGCTTGGGTTTTGCCCTTGAGGTGTATCTTCCAACTTTTTGTTGGATCCCTTTTCCCTTTTCCATTTTAAATAAAATTTCAACTTTTGCGGATCAAAAAAAATTGTTTGTCGAACGGCTCTAACGGTATTTTGTAGATATTAATCTTTTTTCTTCTACTGTTTAAAAGTTTTATTTTAAAGCTTTATGATTGTTCTGTGCTTTACTTGTGTTTTAAGAGGTCCAGGGTGAATATAGAAATTACTGGCCGGTCACGATAATCCAACTGCCCCTAGGATGGAATCGTGACACTTTCGCAATCCAGTCAACAAGAAAAGTCAAAGAAGAATCATCGAAGCAGTCCATCCGATGAATAATTGATGAGGGTAGTACTCTATTCATTAAAGAATAATAGATTGAGAAAATTGATTTCACTATTCCTTAAAATATAGAAAAAAAATATAATTATAAGAATTGCTGACGTACTAGCTTACAATTGAGTATCAACTTCAATGATTAATGAAATATGATGCAGTTCTCCTTGCTCCTATTGTCATTATAAAAACTTCAATGATTAGTGAAATTTTTTGCCTTAAAAAAAAATTGAAGATCAAAGAAAGTTTTTCATCAAGATACGTCAAAGAGAGTTTTCATTTTATAATAAAGAAATGTCTGTATTCAAATATAAGAATTAGCAAGAGACAATTAAAATAAAATATGTGGACATTAGAAGTGATCTTAGAATTATAAAAAAAATTAAGACATTAAGATATAGTTCTATCAAATAAAATGTTATGATTTCTAATTAGAGATTCAAATATTATTGGTAGATCCTAGCAGATTGGGATAGTCCAAATCATATATAATTTGTAAATACAATTTATATGAATTTAAATTGACAAACATGTTAGATGTTTATAATTTTAAGTGTATGTTATGCATTAGAATTATAAAAACTTCATTGCAACTATTGAAATTAGTTGGGAAATTAAACATTTGTATTTTCATATCATATCATAATAATAATAAGCCACCTTACTGAATTAACCCTTCGATTGCTATTTTTATACTGCATAGTATTGCAGGGGGCTTTTTGGGATCGAGAAGCATCCGGCAGCTGCCGGCCACTTGTCATCTTCTTACAATTACTTGTATTTAAAATTTTACAGTTCATATATGTATGCTACCTGATGGAAAATAATAATATCCTTCTGAAAATTAAACAAATGCTGTATTTTACATCCTTCGTTTTTTAATTTATTTTGTCCCACCTCCATATGCTGTACTAATGAAAATAATAATAATAAATCTCTCTCTCTCTCTCTCTCTCTCTCTCTCTCTCATTGAAAAACAAATTGGGTTATGCTGTCACAGAGTTTCTTTTTTCCAACAATTTATGCAGTGCTTCATCCGGTAAGATTCCATGGGCCAATTTAGTACGAATTAAATCTATCGAGTCCAGATCTTATAAGGGATTCTGAATGGTCTTATCGTATGGGACTCCCTTTTTCTGATCGAATTGCAACAATCTGAGCCGTTCAAAGTGATCAAAACGTGATTTTAAGGGTACTCACGAGAAATCAGAAAAAAAATGATCGGGAAGGAGTTGATCTGAACAGTATTTTATTGAATGGTTCAGTAAAAAATTGCTCAAATTAAGCCCTTCCCGATCATTTTTTTTTACTGATTTCTCACGAGTACCTTTAAAATCACATTCTAAACACATTGAGCGACTCAGATCGTCGCAATTCAATCGGAAAAGGGGAGTCCCGCACGGTAAGACCGTTCGGGATCCCTCATTGGATCCTAAATGTAAATCTATCTATACTTCTATAGTTTAGGCAATGTTTTTGTGAGAAGCCCTCTGTGAGCAACATGTGTCATCATCTAAAAATTGTTCATTCTTTACATTAAGGTTCCGTTTTGTTTCGATGTAAAATGTTTTACAATGTAAAATATTTTTCATGTAAAATATTTTTTTAGAAAATAAATTTTAAAATTTTATTTTCCGGTATTTGGTTGGCACTTGAAAATATTTTTAGAAATCAATAAAATAGTATAAAGATAGAGAATGGGGCTTAAACGGTGGAGAGATATGAGATTATTGAAATTGAACGTGAGTTAGGACTGACGATTGAGGAAACTGAGCAATGAGAATTGCAGTAGAAGGCAGCGGGTTCATTTCGGAAAATAACTTACGGAAGATTTAAGGGTAAGTTATTTTCATCCACTTGATGGAAAATGTTTTCCTCATTTTTTACAAAACCAAACACCAGAAAATATATTACATCCAAACAAACGAAGCCTAAGTTAACTTAACCACGTAATGAACTTTTAGTTTTTACAGCTAATAAAATTTCATGGGCAATAGGAATCCCACGATTTTGGGGATATTTTTCTGTAAGGAAATTTTTTTTAAAAAAAAGTACCCAATGGGTAAATCTGATAAAAGATTCGAGGGGTGTTTCAAATTAAATTTCAGATCAATCAAATAAGCTTTATTAAACTCTATCACGTGTTCAACATTACCCTGTTATTGAGAGATTAAAAATACTCACTCCATCTCAAATTGTTGCTCATATTTCACTATATTTGGGACTTCTGAAAAAATTGTCTATATGTTTTAATTCATACAGTAATATTTTTCATATTCAATATGAATTTTATTTGATAAATCTTAATTAATTTTAGAATTATAGAAAACATTATAGATTGTGAAATATAGATATTATGTAATTGTTTGAGTGACACAACTGTCCAGAAAGGAACAATAATGTGAGACATAGGGAATACATAAGATCCTTATATGAACTTCAACTATATAGCAATTCCAATAGCCAGTGGAGTATTTCTCTTTTCTGCATTGTATTCTTAAGTTTTCTGATTGTGAATTTTTCGATGCACTCCATTCTAGTATGCTTTTCATCACTAAACATATAGTGCAGATTTAAATAAATATCATTAATAAACTATTTCTTTTGTATTTAATCCTTTTTTGTTTGGTGAGTACGGTCTCCTCCAGTTGCATGGCAAAAGGTTAAAAGCCCTAACTTGGTATACATACTTCACTGATCGATTTCATTCTCTCTCTCTCTCTCTCTCTCTCTCTCTCAACTATTGGACAAGATTACGCGGCAGAAAAAGGCTTCGGATTCAAAATAGTGCACCAAGTACCCACCCCATTTGATTTTCAGTTTTTCCTCTTTTTTTGAAGTTTATGTAATCACGTAAGGTTTCGTTGCTCATGCAAAAAAACCAAAATCATAGAGAATTGGAGATATATAAACCACATGGTATTTATGTAGGTTTTTGGTGAATAATTAATTTGTGCCACGTGATCGCGCAAGCTGGGCTTCTCATGAAAACTGATCTGGATCTTCTATGAGAATTTTTCTGTGATGACCATGTGAGGTTTTTAATGTGGTGTTGCCAAGACATTAATGATGAAATCCAACGGCCCACAACGGTCCTTCTTTTTGTTTCAACTAAACAACGTCGTTTTATGGGATAGTCGTATCTTCCCCTTGTTACTGTTCTACATTTCTGTTGTCACCCAACAAAGAAAACCCATAACCATTAATCGTTCTCTTCTTCTCCGTTCCTCCTCAGGCCATTACCGTCGGCTCATTAGGGAGGCGAGAGAAGCAACCACTTCCGGCCTCCGAATTTTGGTCTAAAATTGAGACACTACTATAATGTAATTTACATATTAATATTTCCGAATGAAAGCTCAATTGTATCTTATTTTCTTCAAAAACTCTTGCAATCATTTCTTTTTACATTTATATTCTCATAATTGTATCCTTTTAGTTTGATGTTTTTGTTATTTTTGTACTTTTATCATTTTTTTAAAGAAATTCATGAGCATGTAAGGGGCTCAATATAGGGAATTCACTTTGAGCCTCCAAAATATATAAGCCAGTCTTGACGGTGACGAGTTCGATCTAAGCATCCCAATTTCTCTCTCCCCTGCCGTTTTTATGATATTTTATTTGGGGTCTAAATAGTAGGGCTTTGGTATTTTTACAACGTGCGAGTGAGGTTCAATCATATAGAGATGCAGACAAAGAAGAAGCACATGAAGGTCCGTTTAAACGATAACTTCAGTGCTATCCACTTCTGTTTTGTTACAATGATTTGAAAATTTTACTATTGGAATATAAAAACAGTAAAGGGAAAAACAGCAAAAACCCTAACTTAGAAGAGAGGATTTTGGCTGGATAAAAATCAGAAACTGGGAGGAAGAAGAGAGCAAGATAGCTTGAGTGTTGGCCAAGGAGAAGCAGATAGCTTTGAAATCCATGTCAATATGGTTCATATGGGTTCAACCCATTATACAATATGGGTGGATTGGATTATAAGTGGACAGATTCATGGGTCTGGTTGGAAATTGCCACCTCAACATCTAAAAGGTTTATCCACATTTTTCGGCAAAAAAGAAGTAACCTAGGTTACTTACTAATACCCACAACTACGAATTATGTCCCATAAAAGTAGACAGATTCTTCAGAATTGAGATAATAATTTGGTAAAAAATGTCTCCCGTTCTAGTTTAACAGGGCATAATAATGAAGGCAACTGTTGAAATAGAGTTAACTAGATGTGTTACCATTGCATTTGAAATGAGCTCCCTTTCGATGTTTTTCTTTAGAAACTAAAATATCTCCAAATCCAATCCATCCTCCTGCTTTCTTTCCTTTCGAACTTTGAAAAAAAAGTAATTTTGCTTCTTCTACAGTTCTACCTCCAAACAAGCTGCTCCCAATAATGTCAAGTTATTAGCAGGGCAGAGCACACTCAGAAGTCAAAATTTAAGCAGACAGGATGACATCAAGGACGAAATTAACACTTAGGGAATGGCATTGCGAATAATGCAGGATTAGTGATATCTTCAGTATAAAAGCAACAAAACATGACTACCATAATAAATTGCGGCGGAAGATATCATTGACATACATGAGCATCAAATTCCATTATGATTCCAAATCATCATGAAGCTGAGATACATAACCCCCTGAAGAAGAGTTAACAACATATGTGTCCTATAAAATCACGTTTATTAGACTCAGGAGATTGCAGAAAGACCTCCTCAAAATCCTTAGGTAAACTAGTAGCAAGATTAGAGCATAAAGTTGTTCTTGTTTTCTCTCTCTCTCTCTCTCTCTCTCTCTCTCTCTCTCTCTCTCTTTTCTATTTACTTTTACTTCTCTAGATAAATAAACTACAGGATGAAGAGGTTCACCGTGCTGCTTCTTTGCTTGCAATCGTTCTCAACCTTTCTTTGCTTCCTCACTTTGATTGTGTCATCCCGCCACAACCCTAACAAACATCGCAATTCTTAAGATTAGAAATACAAATCAGTTCAGATAGCTAGGACTACACATTACACAAGATAAGCACTGAAAACGTAAAATTGATCAATATCAAGCTTGGAACATAGACAAGGCTACAACATTCATTTGCAGCCTCATATGAATACAAAGCATTAACAATGAGGAACAACAGTAGTAGCAGATTCATAGAATTTAGGCTAAGTGGGAAGTTATAAATGCCTGGTTTCTGCTGCTTGTGTACTTTCTATTTCTTCTTCTCCACACCCAACTTCAACCTCCTTTTCTTCTTCACAGGCAACTTCATCCTCCTTTGTTTTCTCCGGACTTCCAAGTAAAACAAGGCTTTCCACATAAGCATCCGTATGAAGTGATTCATCATACCAACCCCCTGTATTGCTGCGAATTCCAAGCCCCTTCACTTGTGCATCTCTAGGACTATAAGAAATAAGATCCCCTCGAGCTTTGATTATGAGTTCACCTTCCTTTCGGAAACCAATTAGCATGTCAAATCGTTCACCAATACCTACATCAATAAGTTTAGTCCAAGAGCTTGCCACCCCATACTCTTTCATCACCCATATGCACCACCTTCTTTCATAACTAAAACCCTTCTCCTCTATCACAGAAAGTGATCCTTGAATAACAGCAGGAATGAGCCCCCAAGGCAAAAATGGTACATCAGCTGGTAGTGACATACTATGAAAAGCCTCATCACCCATATGGAACGATAAAAACATAATGCAACGCCTTTCCATATCCGCTCCAATCCAATGAGCAGCACCATTTAAATAAGCTTGAGTTGCCCTTCCACTAATAACACAAGGAAGACCCAAATGACTAATGTTCCGCCATGCGCCTGTGCTCAGTGAGTACAAATCAATCTCCGGCGGGACCTCTGATTCGAAATCAAGAAGACGAACAATCCTGACCACCTTATAGTCATTGGACTTAGCATCAAAGCCGAAGCCAATCGCATGATCGAAGCCTCCGTGCGAAGTGAAGGTAACCCTAGGCTTCGGCAGTCTCACCCACTTCTGAATCATGGGGTTCCACAGAATCGTGTTGTCCACATATGTCATCTGATCGTCTGTGAGGCACAGAATCCCGTTGCAACTTCCAACTATCCGATAGAACCGATTATAAGCCCTATTGAAAGGGAACTGAAGCTTGGCATACTCATCAAATGCTTCGTTGTCGCAGTGAAGGGAGTAGAGCTCTTTCCTGCCCTCATCATCATTGGAGCAGGTCCGCACAAGCAAGAGGTGGTGGGCATTGTTATAGGCTTGAGTAGGTGGTCGATTGAGGTGGGAATCGATGAAACTAGGGTTTACAATTAGGGAGTGCCATGATTTGCAGACGGAGGTGCATTGCAAGAGGGTTTTTATGGGTAGTCTGGTGAAGATGTTGACTAGCACATCTTGCGGAAGATAGTTTGCCATTTTCTTCTTCAAATCTTCTGATTTGGGGATTTTTTTGGAGTAGAGAGATATTGACCCTACACTATTTTGGCTTCAGAAATTAACGAAAACCCTGATATTAGCTTTCAGCCTTGCCTTTGAAACCCTTGTTGTGGAGCTCGACAATCTTCACCCTTGTCGTGGAGTTCGATAATCTCCTTCACCATTCAAATAAATTAGCATCAAACATTGCATTTTCTTTTTAGTCTACTAGTAAAAGTTCACGTGCGATGCACATGGATGTTTCTTATGGTTCTATCTTATAATGATATGTCCTAAGCATACAACTTTAAAAAGGAGGTAAATTCGACCCCCAACAACACCGCTTAGGCTTCGAATTAGGCGACTCTCTCTCTCTCTCTCTCTCTCCCTCTCTCTCTCTCTCCCTAACAAACAACCACACACATAATTTGACAACGAAAAACTACAAAACCAATTCAAAAAAATAAGGCAGTGTCGTTTTATTCGTGTATAACTTCCAAAGCATTACAACCAAATAATGAACTTCCATCAAACGTCGACAAATGTAATGAACTTTCATTACTCCTATAAAAAAAAAAAATTATCCCAGGATTCGAACGTTGTCACTCACTTGGATCATGTGTAGTCATCGTCAGCACTTCTCATTATATCTACTGTTCATTATGATACAGAATTGTTACTTTCTGGAAATCTGAACTGTTAGAAGTTGAAACTTCAACGGCATGATCCAAATATTCCCTTGAATGTAATTCATGACTACAAAAAGAAATGCAGATTACCCAAACTCTACTGTATGCAATTAAATGTTATATGATTGAAGTTAAATATCTATCTAGATGTCGTGAGATACTTTACATGACTACATGTGAAAATACTAATGAGCAGGTTCCCTATTCTATGACTTATGGAGCCATTTTATGCCAACGGATGTAAAACTAACGAAACAAATTAACTAAGAATATGGAGAATAATTCCACAGCTACATAGCTATTTGTAAAGGTTTATGTGGACCAATTAACTATATGTTCAAAAACACTAATTAGCTAGCTAAACATCAAAACTTGAACTCAATGTGGAATAACATGGATGAGGTGATCTAAAACTGGAGTGATCTTGTTTCTCCAATATGATCCAACAAGGTGAAAGGCCCCATGAATCCCCAGCAAAAAGGAAAAATTGATGAGCTATTGACGCTTCTTTTATGCCAAAGCTGTCTGTGTGCTGAATTTATGGATATTCGTTAGAAGACAAACACACAATTTCATAAGTTTAAACAAGAATATTGCTAGCTTGTAAACTACCTTCAAAGATAGATTGGAACTCCTCAGATGGCAAACAGTCCAGGCATCTCTAGAAAGAAGGAAGACAGTTAGTGATCATCAATTGATATTTGTGTTTATATGTATATCGTCAAGAAGATAGGTTTCGTTCATTCACTAATCTTTGTTGCAGTGCTTAGTAAAGTACTTTCAAAGCTTATGAACCATTAAAAAACTTCATTTTACATACCTTTCGCATAGCAATCATTATGCTACGAAAGATACATCTAGGTGTACACACAATGGCACAATGCCCATAAGTTAGTAGTCATGAAATCTTAGAGTTACCACAACACCTTAAAGACGGAAAAGGCATAAGCATCTTGTGCCATTGAATCAATTGACTTACTCATTCCCAATGGATCTTCTAGAGAAATCCTAGAGTTACCACAACACCTTAAAGATGGAAAAGAAAAGCATAAAGGTGCAACTAGGATACAGCTGTAAAGAAGAAAATTATACCTTGGAGTAATTAATTATCTACAGCAGCTAGAAAAACAAATGCAAGAATCAGATATTGGGATACAATATGTGGCTTAGTTTATGAAGGATCCAAGCTACAAGCCATTCATGGAAAAAGGTAAAAATTAATCTGTAACTCATTCCATTAAATAGCCTAAATATCGAAGCTTAGTTCTAAGAGCACATTAAGTGTAGAAATATATCCAGTCAATCTAACTTCATCTCTTTATAACAAAATAACTACTGAAAGTGAGTTGTAGTCCTTCACATAGGGAACCCAACTCAACGCACATAGCAAGAAGGTTAATGCCTACGTTAGCAGGCAACTAAAATAAACATTTGCTATTAGCTATCTGTGGAGGTGTTTTGGTACATAGTGCCATTTCTGCCATTTTACTTAGACACTCTTGGATAGTATCTACACTTCAAGGTTTAGAAAGAGAAAGTCTAATGGCAAAAAGCGTAATCGTGCCCAAGCATAATTTTGGCATTTCACTTTGTCGTTAAGTTCAAACTTTTTACAAGTAGGTGGATGAACCATCAATAAAAGTTACACCAATATAACAGATTGGGTTCACACTCTACTACTACTACTAACAGATTTTATCATTCTCTAATGTGGAGAGACTAATGTTTTTTTTTTTTTTTGGTAAGGTAAAATTTTATTAGAAAACCCACATTACACAATTCACGGGCATACCCGATTCCAACAAACCATACAGATCAACAAAAAAAAAAAAGCCTGAAACTACAACATCACGAAACAGGACAAAAAATAAACAACAAATATTTACATACTGCCAAAGACTCTAACCAGACATTCCATAGAAAACAGAGAGCTATGTAAGGACCTGACTTTTTAACACTCCTCCAGGAGCTATGTTAGGAAAAGAGAGCTATGGAAAGACTAATGTTATCCTTATAGAATGGGAAACCACTCTCCAGCACCA
>BPLS01032136.1:18282-35909 GCA_019656275.1 Rhododendron kiyosumense
GCATGCTTGTGATCTGTTTCTGTATGCTCTCAATTAATTGGACACCAGAGCCTTCTATCGTTGATGGAATTCGTGGTTTTTTTTTTGGTCAAACGGAAATATGATGGAATTCGTGTTTGCTAGATACTCAAAGGTGTTACTGAAAATGTTTTCGCTTCTGTGGCCGTCGTCTCTTTTTCCACTGAGATAGGGTTCCTATTACTGTGCAGTACTTTTTGCCATTCAACACCTTGGCAACCACCAGCAGGACAAAATGTCGCTCAAGACTCTCTTGGTGTTTTCCATTCTAGTTCTGGCAGCTGTGCTCGATGTGAACAATAAACTCAAGAAGGTAATTATAACCAAACCAAACCGAGCCTTACGTCTCAATCACTATGGTTCCATAAAATCGTAGGTCCGTCTTTCTTCAAATTCAACTGCTATTCGCTCCCCCAAACCTTCTGATACTGCCCTCTTCCCTTGCCAAAAATGTCTGGCTACTAAGGCTCTGTTTGTTTTTGGTGAAATCTTTTTTATGTTAAAGATTTTACAGAAAAAATTACACCAATCACCGATGAACACAAGGCCTGTGCATTTTGCCCCCATGCCTACTGAGCAATTCATCGGAAATTCACTTGCGAAAGATTACCGCGTAACTCATTTTCAGGCTTTCAGTGGAAAATATATATCGTCAAAAACATTTTACGTCTAAACAAACTGGTTTAAATAAAAAACGGAGCCTAAGCATCCCGAGCATTGTTTTGGGGCTGTGTGTGTACCCTCTGGCCGTACTAGGCTGCCAACAGCACTCAGGTATTTCATCACTCAATAATGCAGTTTTTTTTTTATTTCCCATTACAGGCTGAGGAAAGGAATTCTCTTGTGAGAGATATGTCTGCAGTCATGGAGAAGGCATGGGATAGTTTTGAGAAATTCCACAAAAACATCCAAACAATCGCTGACGATCAAGCGAAAATAGAGCGAACCATTCGGTCCCTTGTGGAGGAAATCAAGGCCATGGTTTGTACAAATTGTTTTTGGTCATCATGTATTTTTTCTAAATCAATCAAAATTTGGGCCTTTTTTTTTTTTTTTTTTTTCAGCGGCAGCAGCAGTTGCTTCAGTTCGCCGTGGCAGGAGGCTTTTAGTCCTTTGCGGGTAAGTTTTTTCAATATCCTCTACCTGCAATCCAGCCAATGCTGAGGGATGTGGTACAAGTGAGTGATTTTAGAGTTTTGGTTGCGAGTGAATGCCTCTAAACTTATTTTCTTATTTCGTTTTATGTGTTTTGTTCGTCTTTTCTGAGTTTTTGATAGATTTGCGTTATATTTTTTGGATCAATCATCCGTCTCGACGAGTAAAAAAAAGTATCAAACGACTACCTTATTTGTCTGAAGTGCCATCGTATTTGAATTTTTTCAACATGAGTCTATATTTTTATACTTTTCAGATTCGTGTTGTCCAGACGAACGATTAACCCCAAAAATTACGATGAAAAGTTAAACAAAAAGTTATGAAAAAAAAAATATCGAAATAAGTTTCAAACTTGTAAGTTTACAAGAACGCAGATAGGAGAAACAAGACCAAACACACAGGGGCTTCTCTGGGCTGTGAACAGTTCTAGGTAAACTGTAAAGGGCTGGTATAATGCAGAAAATAAGAAAAGAAAGAAGGAAAGATAAGATAGGTTGAGGAAAACCCCTGAACTTTTAAATCTGACAAAAAAAACATGCTATGGGATTTGTTAGGACTCAAAGCATAATTCTTCCTAATTCCTATTGATCCCCGAAGGTGATGTAGGACAAAAATTTAGAGTTTTTGTATTTTATTTTTATTGTTTTAGAATAAGATTTTGGCTAGAAATATTTCCGTTTAGGTTAGAATTATTAACTTTCCGTATTCGGTTTGATTTTGATTTCTACCTTTATTAGGATTCTTGGTCTACAAGAATTAGGATTTTATTTTAATTAATTAGGAAATATCTTTTATTTAATGCCGCTTGTTTTGGCATGATTTATTATTTCTTTTACAGTAGGATTTCTAGGGTTAGGGTCTTATAAAAAGGGCTGTAACCTATTCAATTATTTAACTTTTAAGCTTTTTGATTAATAATATTGCAGAGATTTTCTCTTTCATTCTTGTGCGCAAGAATTGTTCGTTGCGACGGGTTGTTTATCTCGTTTGGATTAGTACGCTAACTAATCTCTTGTGAATTCCGCCGCGTCAAGTGGTATCAGAGCAAGGCTTTGTCTGGTTCGATGGCATCAAACGCAGAAGAAGACACATCCATTGACATTGGTTGTGGGCTTACTGACCTAAGGAAGGTGGTGGAGGATCAACAAGCACATACCCATGCTCAGTTCGCTGAGATCCGTGAGATGCTGCAGGAGATGACTCTACGAATCCGCCAAAGGCCAGAAAGTGTTGAGAAGGATCGCGCGTTGGGATTTGCCCATCGCCAACCTCCTAACCAGAATAGGAACTGCGTTGAGGGATTTGCCCGCAACCAACCTATTCACCAAAACGTCTTCGAAGGATATTCTTATTATCACTACGATAATGGGAATGAATTTGAAGGCGAGCTATTCGAGAACCATGATGATTATAAGTCGATAAAGCGACAAGCAAATTTCAGGTATTATGATAATTTGCCAAAATTTAGTGGTCTTGAATTTTTTAAAGATCGTTTGGATTGGATTCTAGACATCGAAGATTCCTTCGAGTATGCAAAAATTCTGCCAGAACAAATGTGGAGGTATTTGTTAGTGAAGCTTACAGGTCCAGCGCTACGATGGTGGCTAGATTTGCAATTTCTAAGAGATCGATTGAGTAAGCGTCGAATTTATGCATGGTACATAATTAAAAAATTTATGATGGAGAAATTTTTACCAAGGAATTATAAGCAATTGTTGGAGGAAAGATATAGGCCAAAACAGTTTCATGCAGAACAAATTATTGTAAAAGCCATGGGAGAGGTCAAAATTGAAGTTGAAGATCAAGATGAAATTAACATTGATGCTTGTGTGCAAGAGGATACTGAAATTGTTTCCAATGTGATTGCGGAGGAACAAAAGAATATTCCATTGGAGGTGGTTGATAATATTAGTGTCAATGAGGAGATTTTGGTTAGCGACATTGGCGCTCCAGTTGAACTTCACAACATCAAGATGAATAGTTGTTGTAAAGAGGCCCTTAAAGTTGCTACAGTTGATAGGGTAGAGGACGACACAAATAAACCGAAGGAAGGAAAAAGCGTTGAGTTCACTGTGAATATTACGAGTACGGTGGACGAACACTCCTTGGAGCCCATTCAATTACCAAAAATTGGAGTATATGTGCCACAAGAAAAGAACACTTTTATGGCTAGTAGTAATTTTCTAGACATAAAGGTTGCTAACAATACAGTTGAAGATGAAGTGGTAGAATTGCACCATGCAACACCAATTGTGAAGAAACTATTTCCAACTGCCCTTAATATTACGGGGCCAATTCTTGAGGGGTCAAGCAATTTTGAGATGGGACAAAATCAAGAGAACTTGCAACATCAACTTAAGGTTCACTTTGTTGATTTTCTTGGGGTGGAGCGGTTTGAATTAATTGTCAATGCCCGTTTAGTAAATTATATCAATGAGTTGAAGCATGAGGAGAAAAAATCATTGCATAAACAATTTTTTTTGAATGATTTTTGGAAGACGAGCGAGAGGTTGAAGTATTCCAAATATCTGTTTCTTTGGCATGGAAGATGGCAGATTCCCAATGTGAACTCGAGGTCGAGTTCTTTTGAAGAAAAGGAGACTGATGTAGGACAAAAATTTAGAGTTTTTGTATTTTATTTTTATTGTTTTAGAATAAGATTTTGGCTAGAAATATTTCCGTTTAGGTTAGAATTATTAACTTTCCGTATTCGGTTTGATTTTGATTTCTACCTTTATTAGGATTCTTGGTCTTCAAGAATTAGGATTTTATTTTAATTAATTAGGAAATATCTTTTATTTAATGCCGCTTGTTTTGGCATGGTTTATTATTTCTTTTACAGTAGGATTTCTAGGGTTAGGGTCTTATAAAAAGGGCTGTAACCTATTCAATTATTTAACTTTTAAGCTTTTTGATTAATAATATTGAAGAGATTTTCTCTTTCATTCTTGTGCGCAAGAATTGTTCGTTGCGACGGGTTGTTTATCTCGTTTGGATTAGTACGCTAACTAATCTCTTGTGAATTCCGCCGTGTCAGAAGGGTTTCAAAATTCCATCACTTCAGCTTCCTTGATCACTCCTATGTTCTTACACCTCAGTTTACGCACAACCTTCGTTGAGAGTTCGGAGAGAGAGAGAGAGCGAGGGAGAGAGTCAGAGAGACACTCACACACACACATAGAAGTGCATGAGAACGCTTGAGATGAAGATTAAAATTAAAATGGTGAGTTGAAAACGGGGAAATGAAGATCTAGAATCCTACACAAGAAAGAGTCGGATCTTTGAGTCCTTTCGAACAAAGCAATCGCGAATGTTAGGGTACTACTGCTACTACTGATTTTGAGTTGGTTGTTAGGTTTTTCTTTTATGTAATACTTCTTTTTATGCTATTGTAGTTGGAAGGTGTACGTTTTGGGTGAATAGGAAACAAATGTTACTTTTTGTTCATGACACTTAGAAATGGAAAAAATACGTTCCAACTTCCAAACTGTTGTTTCTGTTGTGAAATTGGATGAACTTTGAGTGTGTTGTGTGATCGATTACCGTCTTTGTAGTGGGAAAAAAATTGTGATTTTGTGAGCCTTTGGAAAAATATCAAAATATGCATGCTTGATTAATTCTAGTAAGATATAACTCGATTTTGCGCTCTGAAATTTTTTCAAGTGACAGTGCAGCAGCATGTTTGTAATTGTATGTGTTATGTGTAAAATTGCAAGTGTCATTTTTGTATTTCACACTAAATATCTGAAATTGAGACCAAGCAGGTGGATGGTGAACTTTTTTGGATAGCTATATGAAGGTGGAGACTTTGGAAAATGCAAGTACCTGTGTATGGCTGACCTTCTAATATATATATTAAAAGTGCATATGGGAAGGGCTTATATTTTGGTATGCTTTTGGTTTGGGGTATATTTGAGTGATTTGTGTAACTATTGCCCCCTTTTTGCAAAGCCCTATTGTCCATATATGATTAGGATGATGTAATGTGGATTAAACTGACTAATGACTTTGGATGCTTATTTGGATGGTCTAGGTTAAAATTTGTCCAAGAGATGCAACTTGTAGCTGAAAAATTATTCTTGTTTTTTTTTTTTTTTTGACTTGCCATTACATAGCTTAGTTTTGTGAGCATCTCCAACCCATGGCTTCAGATTGGAGCCGTCAATTTCTTTTACGGTTTATGTGACATTTTGGCATTTCAAATTTGATACTATCAACAAACCTTTAACTCCAACACTGATATCAAATCCTAAGTTTTGTAGTCAATACTCTTTGAATTTCAAAACGCCAAAAATAGATTTGGCATGGGGAGTCAAATTTGAAGCAAATTGGGTGGAGAGAAATCAACGCTGGATTTGACACTCCATTTGACATCAAGGCTGGATCCAAAGAAAATGTCAAGGATTACTTTCTCTTTTGCCACGCATGATTGAAACCATGGGTTGGAGATGGTCCAGCTAACATACTTCCTACTCCCTCCGTCCCTATTTAATTGTCCACTACGGTTTTCTATACATTTTCAACAATTATATCCCTTATATTATGTTTTATGTTTTTAAAATCATTGTCTTATAGAAAAAATGGAGATCTATCAAACAAGATTCATATTGTATATTTTTAGCAATACACGGTGAGAGATATAAGCCGTTGAAAATGCATGCAAAACCGTAGTGGACAATTAAATAGGGACCGTGGGAGTATTACATTATGCCACTCTTTGTTCATTTTTTAACGTTTGGGTAAGAAGGGGCCGATTCAAGGTTGTCATCAAAAGTGGAGTAGTGTAGAGATATTACATAGAAACAGTGAGGGAGGTGGTTGCTATTTTGTCAAAAACCTCATGTGAGGTCGCTGAAATTTACCCTTTTGTCCTTTTTATAGGTTGGAGAAGAGCCAAGGTGCCCAGGTCTGGCTGCAATTCTTCTGTTTCTATGTTAGGGTTAGAAAGGGGTTTTGCAATTAGTAGATGACGATTTGCTCTCCTAGTTTTTTGTTTTTATAAATTCGATCTGCTCTCCTCGTTGAGTTGAATTGGTGGCTTCGTTGGTAAAATCAAAATCAAAATCAAAACCGAATTTTATAATGAAAAATCAAAGTCATCGATTTCTATTTCAGTTTGATTTTTCATCAGAACCAGCTTCGTTTGTAAAATCAAAATCAAAACCGAATTTTATAATGAAAACGAAAGTCGTCGGGTTCTATTTCGGTTTGGTTTTTCATTGAAACCGGTGCTCAACATTTTTAATCACTCAATCTTAATCAACCAAAAGAAAAATGCAGAAAAAAAGAAAGAAAGGAAAAGTGGTAAGTGCGATTAATACAAAGTGAATCCATCTTCATAATACAAAGACCAAATCACTATAGAGTTCAAAACGAAATCTAACACAAAAGCCAAATCACCATAGAGTTCAACATAGAAGTCTATATTCCCAACACAAAGACTAGAAGATAGTGAATCCATAGAGCTCAAACACACTAAAATATCCAACAATAAAATAACATAAAATTGTCAATCGTAAATTAATACTTCCTCCGTCCCAAATTGATTGTCCGGTCCGCAAAACGAAGTGTTAAAAATAATACAATTTTTGCAAGAAAAAATCAAAAGTTTTTCAACAACTTACTAGATATCAATGAGAATTTTTAATTTGTGAAAAAAGTTTGAATTTTTTCTTGAAAAAATTGCATTATTTTTAATACTCCATTTTGCGGACGGGACAATCAATTTGGGACGGAAGGAGTAGTATTAGTTTATATGTAAGGGTATTTTCAAATTTAATACTTCATCAGAACCATAAAACAATTCAATTAAAATTCGTCTTCGGTTCAGTCAACCATCGGTTTGGGGGAGTAGTATGGTAAATAAACCAAGCGGCTCGCGAGCTTGAGCTCAAATTTTCAGCTCGTTTAGTTAGAGCTTTTCTCTTTTAAAAGAAGTTTGTCTCGTTAAGGGAGATTCGACTCGATTAAAGAGACTCGTTTCATGAAAGATTAAGCTCAGCTCGTTAAGGCTCGAGCCAAATCCGAGTTCAATTTTTTGACTCGTTCAGTAAACGAGCCAAGCTCGAGCTCAACAAAGGTCGACTCGGCTGATCCAAATTTACAGATACGAAGTGGGTACAAATACTAAGTAGGTTAGAATCAAAGAGAGAATACAAGAGTATCAAACACACTGGATATATTGCTTAAGTCTGGTTTTTACAACAGGTAGAGGCAACCCCTATTTATAGGCGTAAAAGGGGTGACATACATCATTAGTGACATCACTGAATATAATTGACAGACACCAATTTTCCTCAGGGCATTTACTACACCTATGACTTTACTACTGACTAACTCTACTACTGACTTTATTTACTATGTACATCATACTCATCACCTATCAATAGTAAACACCAATTATACTTCTTACAACAGTACACAACAACAGTAAATACCAATAATTTTAGTTTGCGGCCCTAATTTATTTGAAACGTCAATTAAAATAGGAGTATTTGGGATGAAGGGCATGCATGTCTTTTCAGTCACATAGCCGTAGCGGACGCAGAGTGCACCTCTGCTGCCATGACGACATCTCCTCCGCCTTTACAATTGATTTCCTTTCCTGTTTTGGAGACCTGAGTGCGATTCTTTCTCGGTGAATACAGATTTCCTAACTCATCGGTTAATTTGACGTTATTTCTCGTTATCCCTGCAATTTCTCAGCTAGAGCGATTCACGCGGAGCTTCAAGCCCTAATTTTTCGCTCTTATCCCTGGATTTTCTCTCCGTTAAATCTCAGTCAGAAGGAATTAGCTTTGTCAGGTAAATACTTTGACCTCTCTCTCTCTCTCTCTCTCTCTCTCATGCATTGCTCTGACTGTTTGGAGAGGACGTCACTAGTCATGTCCTTAGGCTTTGTTTGGCTAATCTGTGAATCCTGAGTCATTTACAATTTCAATTTAGTGCTCGTATAATCGTATGGACTTCAGATGATTTTTTAATTTTTTTTAATCCTAATTCATTTGCTCATCTTGGTAATGTTGGCTTCGAAATAAAAGTGTTGACAGATTTACGAAAGTAAAAAGAAAGAAAGTGTTGACAGATTTACGAAAAGGAAAAAGAAAGAAAGTGTTGACTGTGGATTGCGAGGAAGAGAGAAAAGAATGGTCGTCATTTCTGGCCAAATTTTTCTAAAATAAAGTGATTAGATTTGGTGGAAAACAAAAAAAATATTCTATTTTTTCTTTCGTTATCATGCTTTCTCATGCTTTTTTTATTTTTTTAAAATTTATTCAAATAAATGAAAGGATTTTTCTTTCTCAATCTCAAGGGGCTGTGAGGGTCTGTGGGGCAACGAGGGTCTATCGGGTTCTCTGTCAATGGATTGTTAAATGAATCAAGCTAACTTTAAAGACTTTTATGACATCGAATAAATGATAAACAAGTCAAACTAGATTTATTTTTGAAGCTTATTAAGTTTTGGACACTATGGGGCCATGGGGTTGTTCGGTTTTGGCTCCAAAACCAACTACGCTTCTCAGCACGTTTTCCCGCAAATTTTCTTTCCACTTATTGTTCTCATCTCTGTATTTCTCTCCCTCCATTTGTCCTTCCAAAAAACTCCTAAAACCTTTACCAAACAATCCCTATAAGACTTTGGGTGTTTAAATTTGTAACAACACTGAAGAATCAAGCTACTCGAGTTCCGCTTGTCATTAGCTTGATTAAAGCTTTTTTATCACCACATTTTTTTACGCTCATTAAGTTTTTCAGCCAAACTTTAACAACCCACTGCCTTGCTCGGCTTGGCTCGTTTACTGCCCTACTTAAAGGAATTAACTGTCGTTGTGCATAGATCTATATTTTGTGTTTGGAAACAACTTCTCAAAAGGTAGAACAAAGAAGAAGCATGGTATTCTTAAAAAATTGTGATATTTGCTAGTCATTGCACTCTGGTTACAACTAACCATTTGCAAATGGCCATGGGTGCAGTTCCTCAATCCTAATTACTTCTCGGAAAAGGATAAGAATCTATGGAGGTTGACAATCATGGTGAAAGTAATGGAAACGCAGGTGGAGTAAAGAAAAACCAGTTTCATCTTTATCCGGTTTCTGCGGGGGATTCAGGTGAAGGCTTGCCATATGCTCCCGTAGACTGGCCATTCCCTGGTGATACGTGGAGTTGGAAGGTTGGGCAAAGAATTGCAAATCATGGTCACTTCTTGGACAGATACTTGTATCCTCCTCTCCGTTTTCAGAAGGCCAAGAGGGCCTCTTTTAGTTTTAAGAGTAAGCTCTCAGTTGAACAGTATGTCCGGGCGACATTTCCTGGTGCTGACGTTGATGCATTTTTTTCCTCATTCAGTTGGAAGGTTCCCGCAAAAAAGTTTTCTGGAACAGAAGGTCAGCTTTTATTTAACGCAGTTCCGGAATTTAAAATTTCCTAGACTGAATTTGATCTGGCTTAATGTGTTGTAAGTTGCAATTGCAACCATTAATTATGTGGTTTTACGATATGCATTCTTTGTGTGCCTTCCTTTCTCTTTTTGTCAGGCAATTCTTTTCTTTTCTTTCTAATGTTTTTATACCATTAAAACTCTGCACGCATAAATCTTATGGCATTGGGGCTGTCCTTCTCATTAAGATATCAAATTCGCTGAACCATGGTGTATGCACTGTAGAGGAGCTTACCATAGTCGAGATGCCTTCTGAGGAGGAGATAATGGAAGATTTGGGGTCTGATTCACCAATTGGGTCTTTGGCTTGTAAGGCTGGTAACAAGAAATGCAGAAGTTTAGTAGAAGCAAGCAATTTCCCTTCAGAAGCCATGGCTTGTGATGTTTGCTGCAGTGAACCTGGTTTCTGTCGAGATTGTTGTTGTATTCTTTGCTGTAAGACTACTAATTCGGCCTATGGAGGCTTCAGCTTCATTAGGTGCGAGGCAATGATAAGCAATGGCATCATTTGTGGGCATATTGCCCACATAGAATGTGCTCTGCGTTCATACATGGCTGGGACAGTTGGAGGTAGCATTGGACTTGATGCCGAGTATTACTGCCGGCGCTGTGATAAGAGGACAGAATTGGTTTCGCATGTTACAAAACTTTTCCGGAGCTGTGAATCTATTGATTCTCGTGATGCTGTTGAGAAGATTCTAAGTGTTGGTGCTTGTGTATTGCGTGGCTCACAGAAAACAAGTGCGAAGGGCTTGCTGCGTTGTATTGAATTTGCTATGTCAAAGGTATGGCTGAATGGCTGGTCTAGAACTAGTCTTGTCTTGAATATGTTTATCTGTGTTATATTTGGGCTCTAAAACTGGCAGTATTACCATTCTGATACTTGCACCAGCTCAAGAGTGTTACTCAACTCGGTGATATATGGAAAACAGAATACGTTTCAGCAGTTATTGCAGGTACACTTTCTCTCCATCCTCTGTTATGGGGCTAAATGAAATGTCAAATCAATTTTACAAAGTGCTTGGGCTCCTTAGCAACCTAGAATTGCTTGTAGTTTCAACACTTCCATATGGAGCCCAAACCTGCCTCCAATGTTCTGAGGATTTATTGGACACTCGAGGATGCTGAATTGTTTTGCCTGTCTCTTGTTTTTAATTCCTTTTCGTTCGTGGTACATCTTGTACAGTTTCCCTGAAATTTTCCCTCTGCCATTTTCTTATGTGCTCTTGGGTTTAACGAAATGTCCACCAATTGCCTACCAAGTGCTTGGGCACTCTTTAGCAATGAGAATTACTGGTAAAAATGGTGGAACAAATGGATAGTTTCTTTTTTCGGAAAGGGAACAACAGGGTAGTTTCAATACTTACTATATGCCTATATGGTGCCAAAACATCTTTTGTATCTCTTCTTTTCTATTTGTTTGTATACACAAAATTTACAATGTCCCTCACCTGGTCTCTCTAGGAGGGCTGTCCAATCATGGAAGTGATGTATCGGAGGTAAAAAACTACCATGAAACTCCGGGGTCTGGAACTGGCTCACCTCAAATTTTGTCTGGAAACTTCAACCTTGAGATTGATTCCCTGAAACTCGAGGAAGAGATTGATCAGGTCCTTCGGGCTCTGAGGAAGGCACAACAGACTGAATATAAAATTGCGGAGGAAAGGCTGTTGGCTCAAAAAAACTGTCTTTTAAATCTGTATCAACAACTCGACAAGGAGAGGTCCGAATTGTCAATGGCTACATCATCAGATGACCAAGATGCCTTGCTGGAAGCTGTCCTAAAAAGGGTGGATCAGATAAAAAGGGAGATTGTGAAACTGAGGGACATGGAAGTAGTAGCCAAGGGATTTGGCAAGACTTCCAAAGACATTTTAGACCAGCATTTTGGATTCGAAACTGAATAATTACTTCCTGTGTCTACTGGCTCTGTGCACCGGCTCTATTTTGTCAAAGTTTGTTGTAGAGTTACATTCTTATTCCTTGAGTTGAGATATATTATACTGAGAGTTCCCTTGGCAGTCCAAGATTGCCATTTATAGAAAATATCAATGCCAGAATTCATCGGTGTTCAATGTAGAAGATGTCTCTATTTTTTAGGTAACTGCTATTTTCTTCGCTGGCTTGTATTGGTACTTTAAGCTGTTAATGTGAGTTGTACCGAGGCATTTTCGGGTCAAATTTTTGTAAAATTGACAAAACTGATGTTTCACATTTTACCATTTGTCTATGAATTTCGCCTCCCACTGCAAATATACAGTCTATTTCCATATCGGCTTGGCATGTTTCCATCTGAATGTATTATCCATGTTTCCCTCTGACTCTGATTGTATTATCCAAAAGTACAATTCTTTCTCCCTTGCTTTTCAATCTGCATTTTAATGGCTTTTCTTGGCTGAATATAAAAAGCTTTCAGAGATATTTAAGACACAGCTTGATGTATGTTGAGATATTTGGAAATGTCTGAAAAGTGTGCGTATTTGAGCCCTGAAGTAGATGGGAATAGAAATAGGCCAGAGTTACCGCAGAAACATAATGTGCAAATCCATAATTTCAGGAGAAAAGATTAAACTTGTTCATCAACTTCTTTTACACGTCAACATATTTAAAAAAATAACAAACCTCTGCTCTTTTTACATTTCAATTTTATGATGCACTGTAATATTGAAAATACAGAGACAATAATATCTTCGGCATATCTGTTTTACCTCCCTTCTTGTTTTGGCTTTATCACGCTTTCCCCGATTTTCAAGTAGCTGAATGATAGCAGATTCGAAGTAATGATTGCAGACACTGAAGGTTTCATAAGGTACTTATATTGTCATTGTATGTATCTACATGGACATAGACATGGTCACTGGGAAAAGCCTGTCCAACAGAGTATAGATGCCACCACCTAAAAGGAGAGCACCGCTGCAGAAACATCAATTTCCAACATGAGTGAGAGACTAGAAAACACCTAAAAGATGCTGTACAGAATGAAGTGTTTTAGTGACATTACAATTGCGGACAGAGTAGTAATGTGGCTTCTACAAAGTCCACCACAATAACTGCCAGCAAAAGTGCATGTTTCGATGCAACATAAGATGGTGTGCTCTAAAATATCAGGAAAGTACCTCATTGGGTTGATCCATGCTGAGAACTTGCGGAATGAAAGCAGGCTCTGCATACATTTATTATGTCAGAAATCGCTAAGAATACAAATGACTGAATGAGAGCACTGAGAATTAGACAAACCAAAAGATTACATGGAAGAAGAAAACAAAGTGCCAAACTGATGACATGGATTTGGGCTTTTCCACCAACTAACGGGAGGACAATCTGGGCCTGGTGCCAGTGTCGCATTAGTACACTCTGCTGAACCATTTTGCTCAAGTACAAGGCACGGAAAAATTTATGATTGCGCCCAGGTTTGACAACAAATGGTGAAAAGAACCAGTTCAACTAATTCACTTCAAGAGTTAATAAACAAGGTTTTACTGGGTGCTAAGAAGTGTGTACCTGTAAAGCTCCTGCAAAAGAAGCAGCAAGAAGTAGAGGAGCAATATAGCCAGTAGTATATGTCAACAGTAAGCTGCCTCCTATTACTGGATCCTGTCAAGAGTTTCACATTAGAAATTTGCTCATGAATACGTTTTCATGCAAACATAGGAACTCGGGATTGAATATAGGAAACAACAAACTATCAACTCAAAAAACGGATTCTCAAAAGATGGATCGCAGGATGGACACATGTCTGGTGAACTGCAAAGGGGGCCGTGGTCCCTTCTGTTTTAAGTATCTCTCAGGTGATTTCTTTCCTACTGGTTTTCCTATACATTTCCAGTAAACCAACTCTCATGCTAAGTGTTAGAACATGTGTGAATGTTGAGTCCCACATCGGATAAACAGAAAAAGAGTTGGACCTTAATATACAATTAGATGGCTCACCACTTACAAGGCTTAGCCTTTTAAGCGGATATGGGTCATTCAGTGTATATTGGACCCAAGTAATGTGGTGGACTCTTTGCCGTCACTCCCACACAAATTGGTCCTTGAGCACGTAGTGGCGGGTCGATGCATCAGACAAACTCCCAACACTAAGATGACTTGCTTGGTATCTAAATAGTCTCAAATGGCAAATACTAAACATGAAGGCTTAAATTCATTGTCTGTTATACGCCATTTATACAATATCATCTTATTAACGGTCTGAAATCTTCTAGTTGGCAAAATATAGCAAAATCAAAAGAAATAGAAAATCTTAATAAGAAGATAAGAACTTAATGGTTTTGGAGTTTGATTGAAGTGACAGGGAAGAGCAGCGGTGGTTGCTATCAACTGTGCATTATTATCTAACACTACCGAGTGAGAGGTTAGCCAAACTTTCTCATCCAAAATTTGAAATGTGAAGCTTCTAAACATAAGAGAGGTAGAGTGCTATTCCAAACTGATAACATCAAATTCAAATTACCTTGGATGCAGCTACATATCCAAGCAAGGTTGCCAGCACAGGAGTGCTGCAAGGTGAAGCAGCTAATGCAAATGTAAGCCCAGCCAAATACGCTTGCACGCCTGATATCAATTTATGGAAAAGTTAATACTTTCAAGTCGTGAAAGGACTCAGAGATCCACTTCGACTGAAATTAATGAATTCTTAAGAGGCTGAGGGTAAGAATATGAAGTCATTACTTGAAGGGAAATTAGCAGCAGCAGCACGAGGATCAAAGTTGTCAAAAAATGAAGGAAGCTGTATCTCAATTATCTGGAGTACCAGTCAGCAAGATAATGAAACAAAGATGGAGATTAGCAAGAGATAAGCAGATCAATACACACCTTTCTGCAATGAAGGGGGTTCTGTTTGATCATACTTAACCATGTCATAACATCCAAGACCGACTTGATCAAATGGTTGACATGGCTGAAGTTTTATGTCAGCTGTAAAATGAAGCATGGACATACAACTCACGGATTTAAGGGTTGGGGTCATGTCTCCTGAATGGGCCAAACTGAATCCTATGTTACTTTATAATAAAAAGGGTGGATTACTAACATAGCTACTAGAGTGTCAAGATTGGTGACTTCAGTTGGAGCAAAAACTTAAGTCGCCATCTTTAAAGCAATATTTAGGCCATTTTCAATTTTCATATGCGTAGGCTAATTCCCAAACTTTTATGACATGAAAGAATGAAGGAAGAGCCAAAACAGCCAAACTGCCTTAAAATCTTAGAGTGAAAGCAGTTGACAAGTATTGCCTAGTAAATAAATGGGTATACTACCACTACAAATAATAACGAGATTTATTCCAATGTATGTTAATGAAATCTGTTTCGTCAAGTGGATGCCTAAGCAAAGATTACCGAAGGCTTTGCAGAAGAGTGCTAAGAAAAAAGAAGTACTATCAACAATGCCATCATTGAAACACTAAAGCTAAATCGTCAAGCAATCATAGCATGATATGATTTTCACCTCTAGGAGGTTAAGACCCATTATTACAGCCAAACCAGAAGCAGCCACAGGTAGGCCCTGCCCTATCTGTCCATATGCCTTTCCAGCAAAGGAGGCTGATATACCAAGGATTGCCAGTGTAGTAGCCAATCCCAATGAAAATGCAACAGAGTTCCCAACGACCTGAGCAACAAAAACATAGAGCTTACAACTATCACAGAGCGTACCTGACCAACTACCTAATACTTGAAAAAGTGTATTGAGTACTATAAGCAGTTTAAAATTTAAAAGAAGTGGTTTGGCGAGTTATATACCTCTGCTCTGCTTTTCCCCGAGCCAAATGCTCCTGGTTCATGTCCAAAAATTTGCATTAGACATATTCAAAAAATTGAACAGTAATTACTCTGTATCAACATAATTTACCATAACTTTTAACACCAACAATCTTTTACCAATATAACCAAGCGTCAGTGGTAAAACACTCAGTGTACAAGGAGAAAGGCTAGTTACAAGCCCCGCGCCAAATATAACTGCTAAGCTGCAAAGAGAAATACAAATGAAAAACAAACAATTAGCATCAAATCCCCAAATCAAAACTTTGAAACAGCAAGTGGATGATGAACCTAGTAAAACTTAAAGCCGACAGCTGGTCCTGAACAGCTACATTAGCCTGCTGTCCGGCTGAATAAAGGAAGCTTCCAAACCAATCTCCAACACCTCCATCCGCCAAAGTATAGAAAGAAGCTGCTCCTTCCTGGCTTGAAGGAAAATCAGTAAATAACTATTCCATACTGTATTCATATACAAAAAACTTGCATAAAAGATTAGGATAAAAATTAACTCTGACAATAATGAAGCTAACAACATCTCACCATAATATTCTCAATACTTGCAGCATTTGCTGTGTGCGTCACTACCAAACTTGCGGCTGACACATCACAAATGGATACCGTTATCCAGAGTCATATTCTTGCACCAAAACTCCAAGCAGTTGACAAAGGGTAATTTTTGCAAAAAAAAAAAGCTGGGAAGAACACAATCCAATTTATTTTCCGTCTGAGCAAAATGATACGAAAGCATCAAAAGCTAAAAAACGCTACTTTCCTGTTAACTCGGGTAAGAAACTAAGAATTAGTCTCTATGCTGTTCCAACCTAAGGAATTTAGACATCAGCCCCAACTCAAAACTTACATTAGAAACTGCGGGAATTTGGAAAACTGAACCGGAGAGCACGCTGTGAAGGAAAACAACTCACAAACAACAGAATTATCCAAAAGATTTTGGCTTTGTTCAGAATATGTTGACATAAAAGAGCAATGTGACTCGTTCAAATACAAAGAAGGCAGTCAATCAATCAAACAGTCGCGAATAACAAACAGAGACATTCATTACCTGTCATGCTAGTTATCATCGACATAACTTCAAAGCTGTCTCTCCGGCGAGTGCCCGATGATGTCACGGAAACTGTGCTGAGCGCTCTTTTAGGCATTTTGCATTCACCTTCGAATTCAAAATTCAACAACTTAGTTCGTAGCTTGAATACCAACAAATACTTCAATTACAGGAATCGAATTGAGGAACTCATTAGAGAGTATAACTAAATCTTTACTGAGCTTCTGCTACATATAGTGTACGCATGTATACATATCTACATAGCCACAAAATACCGTGACTGCGAATCTTGTAACGCTTGGAGCTTGAAGTTAAGCAAGATTGAATACTGCAATGGACGCAGCCGCTGTTGTTTAAAACCGAATTCATCTCTGTTTTCGGATTTTGGAAAACGAGGAGAGAGAGAGAGAGAGAGATGAGCAACAGATACTTAACCAACTGATGAACCCTAAACCAACCAAATCAGCAGTTTTGTGCAGTTAAAGATTGACTTCGGAAAAATTACCATTTGCTCCTTTGTTTGCAACTATTTGTACTTTGATCCTTGTAAATTGACCGTATTTCAGAATAGCCCTCTCCTGGAAAATTTATTAAAGTGCTCCAGAGGTGATGGTGCTATAGGATCTTTCTCCACTACATATTTACGTGAGTTTTACCACAATGTGTGACTGCCACATTATACGTGTGGTGGAAAAATATTTTGGAATCACGTGGTGGTTCATTCTTTCTCAACTCTCAACTTAGGCCAAGGAGCCAAATCTTGTCGAAGATAAAAATTGATTATTTCTTATTTTTTACGTAACTACGTAGCTATTGCTAGAAAGAATATACATATACATACATACATATATATATATTTGCGCAATAGAAAAAAGACCCATCGAATATAAGTATCAGAAGGTAAAATGAGCACCACATAATTTGGCTACTTTCATATTCAAATCCACAACCTTAAAACTTAATCTACCAAGTGCTCTGTTTCAGGTTAATAATGACCCCCATCAAAAACAGAGATCACAACAAAATTCCAACAAGAAAACAAAGCAGATCTTTTCTTGAAACAGGGAGGGGGGGAAACCCACAACAGATCGATCTTCCGATTGTACTGGAGTTGAATATATCAACTCCAGTTCTACTTAAATACATCAACTCTAGCACAATTGTTCTTTATGAAATCTTTCTTTGCCGTTCAAGAAA